>VDFB02343093.1:0-40510 GCA_007258455.2 Sequoia sempervirens | reverse complement strand
AGACTCAACCTCCTCTATGGCCTCCTTCAAAAGAGAAAACCAATAATCAACATCCTTATGTTTCCTAGACCAATCAATAGCTCTAAAAAAGTATGATCCAACATGACATGTAACAATAATATTAATGAGTTGTTGATGTCAAATACCAGTCCACCCATCCATGGCAATGGAACAACTAGTCCTCATCCATGTCTCATCTCCTCCATTAATATGTTCACCTTTAAATATTGTTTGTTAAGAAGGGAGTTACACAATATGTGTTCTCTAGGGGGGGACATAATAGAGTCTAACTACCATTGTATCTATCAACATACCTTTGAAATAAGGAGACCTTGCCAAATGTAATGAGATAGCATGGCCATAAAAAAACTTGACCACTAAATCGTTAGCTGGCTCATGTTTTTGAAAATTCATTAACCCTACCATTGTATTTTTCTCCCCTATAATAGATGTGGTTTTCCTCTTCCCTCTATCACAACTCTCTCCAATTGGTACATTGAAATAGTAATCAATAGATTGCAATGTTTTGGATGAATGTTTCCTAAACTTGGTATTACTAGTAATTTTTTCTTCACTCTTCCCAACCAACTTTACCATTTCAACTTGTTATTTCAATGCTTTATCTTTACAAACTTGTTGTACCCCAAAATTAAAATTTTTGTTACACTGAGACATTTTGAAGAAATGAGTAAAAGTCTTGTTAAATCAGTAAAAAAAGGTCAAAATTTGGGTGCGCATGTCTTGCATGAGGGGTTAAAACGCAAAATTTTCAAAATCTGACGATCTGGGTCTGCTCAGAGCAGCTTAACCTACAAAACCTAGATCTTAGTTTTTCATCCCTATTTTTTAGGAAAACTGCTATTTTTAGAATTTTTCTAAAAATAGTAACTTTTTCTAGGTTTTTCTGGGTTTCTTTTGAAACGGATATTGGCAAAACTTTCTAAAAATAGAAAGTTGGTCCGTTAGGGTCCAAACTGATTTTGATTGGCTCAAAATACGTCCATATCAGGCTTGTGTAGTCAGAATCTCAAAATAATCAATTTTACCTTACTGGGTCTATTATGCTTTTTCAAAAGCATAATAGGAGCTCTGAGGCCATTAATGGAGGTCAGTCAGTTGCCAGGCGTCAAATTCAACACTCAAAGCATTCAACAGAAGGCAAGTTGGTGAGCAAGCACGAAGAACGGAGAAGAAAGTGAAAATGTGAAAATTTTCTAACACTACCAGCCATGGACGCCCCAGGTGAGAATAGGCGCCCATCTTTTTAGGGCACTAAAAGTTGAAATTAGGGTTTACGCTTCCAATCAAAGTTGCTCAGTTCTCTGCCAGCTCCGCAACGAATCCAGCAGTGCAGTCACCAGATTATCCAGTCATCCGGGATTCGAGGCTGAACAGGGAGGATTCACACAGAAGTCAGAATGAAGAAATTGAAGATCATAAAAATGGCTAACTCTGGACAAAATGGGTGCCCCTGGAGAAGAAAGGCTCCCATGAATTCAAAGGTCGAAATGAAGTTTTTAGCCAAAGAGGCCTCCAAAACAATATTTTCAGAACGGGTCTGGCTCCGCGATGAATCATTTAGCTCGCTCGTCAGATTAGTCTGCAAGCCGGAAATCGAAGGTGAAGTAGGAGGTCAAAGTTGTGCAAAATTGAAAATATCATAAAAAATGACTAACACTGCTTGAAGTGGGCGCCCCTAGCCAAGAAGGGCGCCCAACTTCTCATGCCTTAGAAAAATTTTCATGATTTTCAAAGTTTCAAAAATGCAAGGAGATGGGGCGTCCAAGTTCAAGATCAAAGATTTTAGGGTTTTGAAAAAAAAAGAAAAAAAAGCAAACCTAATTCAAGCCCTAAGTCTATTTAACACCTCTCTTCAATGTAATTTTCATTATTTTTGCAGGTAGCATTCAGAGGAGAAAATTGGAGCAGCAAGTTTGAAGAAATTTTTCAAGATTCAAGAGCTCAGTTTGCTAGTTATTCGTCAAATTTTTCAGATCAGCAACATAAGCCCTTGCTTTTTCATGCTTTTTCATCCAGAAGATCAAATTTTTCAAGGAGAAGGCCAAGGTTTTCAAGTTTTCAGTCATCTGGGTCTTATCACCTCATTCTTCTGAAGAAAACTTTCGAGAACTTCATCAAGTTGCAGCAGCTGTTTTTTATTTGCATGTCGGTGAAATCCTCAGTGCATTCAATTTTCAATCATCTGGGTCCTCTCAAATCAGTCCTCTGAAGAAAACCCATATCACAGCTTTTTTCAAGAAAGTTCCAAATCCTAGGGTTGGCTGTTTTTTATTTATCAGCCATCAATATTTTGCAAATCTAATCAATTGGGTCCATTTCTAATCATATTTTGAACAAAACCCAGGTGCCAGCTTTTTTTCATGAAAATTGAAGAAATTAGGGTTTGTTGTTTTTTAGTATAAAAAATCAAAATTTTCTAAAACGGACGACCGGGTTGTCTTGCAACAAAATTCGAAAGTAAAACTCCATAACTCAAAAATTTAAAAAATTTGTCCATTGGAGCAAGAAAATCAGCATTCTAAAAATAGAAATTGCTCAAGAATTGTCTGCACCTAGGCGAGTTTACAGTCGTTCTTCAAGTTTTCCGAAATGGAGTACACTCCCAATGTTTTCAAGACTGAATCAACTCTCTATCATGATTACATCAAACTAGCTGAGACAGACTTGCATCATATCAAGTCGGTGTTTGATTTACACGCTTTGGAGAGCTGCTAGGTAAACACCTCAATCGTGAACTCGACATTCGACTTCTCGCAGTCAAAGATCTATTCATATTAATTGTAGTCTTGAGTTCCTAATTGTTTGCATCAGCATTACAACCCGCTACAAGTGGAGGATTCGGGCCGCTTGATGGCAGATTGATTTGCGCTTTGGAAGCCCGGATATGATAGAGAGGTTTTTCCCCATTCCCTTGGCCTGAAAAGCTACTATCTCAAAGGTGAATGTGGAAAGGATATGGGAGATGGCAAGGAAAAATACATAAATAAGAAGATTTTACTGAAGGGAATGAAAGAAAAAACATAAGACTCTCACAAGTCACACTTCCAAGGATGTCAAGAAAGCTCTGAGAAAGCGCTAACAGGTCAAAGATTCTTTAGGTCGTACTTGGCAGATGGTAGGAAGATATTTTGAAAAAGCGTTGTTTTTCATTGATGGGATAGATGCACCTAATCGACACAATTTCTAATTTTCTAGCTGATGTGATCGAGCTTTAAAGCAGCTCTCCCCGCTTCTTTCTATATTCTTGGAATAATTTTATCCTATCTTTTGAGAAGAGAAAGAAGATAAATGAAATAGTTGGCGCTTCCTAATTTTTTCTGCTTCTCTAGGTGTTGATGTTATCTTCTTTCATTGATTGATTAGAAGATTTATTAAAGTTGTTATTCAAAGGTCACCACTCTTGTGTTTAATCCATGCCAGTGATAACAAAATGAGCCTATTGTGCCTCTTCTATTTGTTATTCAAGTGTTGTTCAATTGTTTTGTGATAGAAAATTGTTGAGTCTCTTTTAGCCAACAAGGAGTTATTGTGATTGTTGTTTCTATTGTGTAAAAGCAAGATTGCAAGCCTCTTTAGCTCAAATTTCTTGTTCCAGGCATGTTAGAAGTAAGTTTTGTTCCAAAAGTTTGAGTAATAAAATCATGAGCCTCCTTTGCCTTGATATAACATCCTCAGGATTTCCAAGTATTTGAGTCTCTAATTTCTTTTATGATCTTGGATTCCCAACTTGCTACTGAAGTGTAGATGTTTGCTGAGAAAGAGTTTATCGGCATTTTGTCGTAAATCAACCTTGTTCATTTCTAGTTTCTTAAGTTTCTGCTTATTACTTGAGAAGTTAGGAAACGCCTTTTAGTTTAAGTTAGTCAGAAGCTGGAAGTTCCAAAACAGAAAATCCTACCAGGCGTTTGTGTTTAATAAACCTTGTGCTCTAAGCTGATCAAAAAGATAGGCAACTTAGTTCTTAGTTTACTTTCTTTCAACACCATCAGCAAGAGGGAGCTTCCCCTCCTAATTTGAAGAGCAGTTTATCTGTGCATAGCTGTCCGTTTCAAATACGCATTCCAGAGGTGCGAATTTAAACGCCAACAAAACTCTAACCCCATGTCTACTCTCACTCAATAAATGGTGTGTAACCCTACTATAGATCCCATAATAATCAATGTTGCAAACATGACACAACTAATGCCTACTACCCCTTGTATTTTTACCCTTATTAATGCTCAAATTGGTGGCAAATTGAAGCAAGGGTTTTTTGGGGGTTGAAAGAGCCCTTTTCAAAAAATTTAAGAGAGGATGAAGGGCATGCAAAACAATCTCGTGGAGTTCCAAAAAAACCTGTCTTTGGATTTTCAGCATGAGAAGAATAATCAATTCTATTTACTTCAACTTCTTCACTGCTCCACTCATTCTCATTCACACTGTCATCACTGCTTGTTAGATACCAATCTAATTTTTCCTTGCATTTTGTCAAATGTTTGATGAAATGCCAATTGTGTAGTGTTGTGATATTTCCTCTATATTTTTTTTTCTCCTTGTGTGTTTATTTCATCAATTGATTGACAAAGTATCCAATACATAAGCAAAAAAAGATAGTTTGATGATCAACTAATTAATAAAGTTTTCACAGTTATAAACACAACATTAATATCCATTGCTATCATAATAATTACTGTTATAGCTTATGCAAATATAGAGCTAAGTAAATGGTCATCTAACCTCAAGTTGTTGAAGACTGCAGATTACATAGAAAATTCTTCCTCTAATAGCTGTGATCAGCAAATTAGGAAAATAGAGTCACAAATATAAGCAGCTGGGTCCTAATAGGAATCCCACAACCACTTTCCAACAACACAGCAATTTCCTATGTTGCACCAGCCAGATATAGTATCCAAATGAAGGCATGACTTGTAGGCTGAGTTCTCTAGCTAGGTGCCAATTCCCATGTCTGCAAATGACTGTGATTTGGTGTATGGAAGAAAGTAATGGCTTATTCTCTCCACTCAACCTAGGTATCTATGCAAATCAATAAGTATTATTGCTGATACTGTGGCTAGCAAATGGGACAGAAAAATTCTCCCTTAATCGCTATTTCCTCTTTGAAAACTCGCATGCTACGTACTGTAACTGTCGATGTTCCTTTATAGGTCAACTTCGCCTACATTGCCCATTAAAACCTTGTGTCATCTCACCTAGCATAGATATTAGTTGCGGCCCTTTATTCTGACCAACATCCAGCCTACCAAAGCTACAACTTCAATGTATATTATATCTAGCACTTTCATATGGTATGGTTAGGGTATTCGTTAAAAAGTGGTGGCTGGAAATTACAATGCTAATGGCTTGCTGTTGTACCCAAAATAAATTTTTTGCTTCAATAAGGCATTTTGATAAAAATGGTCTAAATCTTGTAAAATTGTCGTCAAAAGTCAGTTTTAGGTCAAATGAAGCATGGTATTTTTGTGGGTTTAATGTCCAGAGGATACTAGCAAATTCTGAAAAAAATTCAAAATTAGGGTTTCGAACCCCTGATTTTAGGGAAAACCCTAAAAAATAGGATCTTTCCAAAATTGACTGAAAATAGTTTTTATTGGCTTATTTCACGTCACGATCATATTGGTCAAGTAAGAATCAAGAAAAAGTCAATTTTGCTCTGGTGGGTCTACTTCACTTTTTCAGGAGAAAAGTTAGGACCTCTAAGGTCAACAATGGTAGATGGCCAGTACCAGGTGTCGAAATCTAAGCCTCGAACACATCACAGAAGATTCTATGGCGAAAGATGCTTGAAAAGATGCTTCATGGCGGAGGGGATTTTCAAAAGGTGAAAAATGTAAAAAATATTCTAAGTTTGGAAACAGTACGCCTTGCTACAAGGGAGATGCCTTTGCAGTCAATGCCCAAGTCAACCTTGCAGTGTTCGTGCACATAAAATGGTGAATGCAATCACAATGGTGAAGGTTGCATCAACAGCAGAAATGCTTCACCGTAGTCAGAGTAGTCAAGCAACACGGTGATCGCGAAGTACAAAGAGGTGAAAATCATCAAAAAATGATCAAGTGTGGAGCCAATTGCACCCCTACTAGCCAGGGGCGTCCTTAAATTTGAGAGACCAAATGCAGTTATCAACATTTGCAAAATCAGTCATCTTCTCCAGAATTCTGCTAGCTTTCCAGTGAATCATAAAGTGAATCCATCCAATTTGTCAAACACTAGCAAACGACGTTAGAGGAAGAGGATGCTGAAGGTCAACAAACATCAAAAATGGCAGTCAATCACAGAAATTGCACCCGTGTAGCCCAGGGGCGCCCAAGAATAAAGCTTATCAGATGTCAGTTTTTGAGGTTATCATCTCCAGATGATCTTCCCGACTTCAGTCCAGCTTCGCAAAGAACCTGTTCGCCAATCCATGAGACTTATCAAACGACAACAACAATTGATTCAGTGAGCACGTAAAATGGAGGATGAAATGAAAGTCAAAATGTCAAATGTACCCCTGCAGGCCAGGGACGCCTAGACTTTTGGTCAACCAGATGAGGTTTTCAGCAGCTGTCTTCTTCAAGAGATCTACTCAGAATCCTTCTAGCTACGCAATGAATCCAGTTGCAAATTCTTGAGACTTATCAAACGATCCTAAATGAAGATCAAGCTAAAACGCCAAAGACAAAGGAAAATTGAAAGATGTAAAAAATTGGTTGTTGAAGAAGGTGCAGCCTTCTTGGGAAAGGCACCCAACTTTTTCAGGCCCTAGATGCAGCTTTTAGGCTTCATGACTCCTAGGAACATTTCTTCCGTTTTGATCAATCTTCGTGATGAGACCGTCAACACAAACATTGGAGTAGTCAAACTCCCGGTAAGGTCAAATTGGAGCATTTCGTCAAAGGTTACAAATTGCAAAATGTATCTCAGAGACACAAAAGCACCCTTGCAGGCTAGGGGCGCCCTTGAATTTGAGCTTCATAAATCAACTTTCAGATGTTGCAAATCCAGTCATTCTTTTCAGAATTGAATTGGTTTTTCATTCCATATCTCGACATGTTTGTCAGAGTTGTCAGTCACGTGCAGCTGTAGATTGAAGCACGGAGATCCAAATTGATGAGATTAAAAAGCATAAAAAAATGGCTAAGTCTCGTGAAAAAAGCACCCTTTTGGCAAAAGGCTCCCAAAATTTCAAACTATCAGAACTAGTTTCAGAGGTTTGCATTTTCAAACTTGATCCAGCTTCATGATGAATCTGTCAACTAAGCTTCAGGATCAACCGGGCGATTGGAATTCAGAGTCAAACAGAGGCAGTTCGTCACAGGGGAAGTTGAAAATCTTTAAAAAATTTCGAACTCCCTCAAGCTTGGGTGCCAAAAGTCAAGGTGGGCCCAGTTGACTCTCAGTTGAAATTTTTGCATGCTACCTCTTGCATATGGCGTCCTAAAATTAGAGAACTTCCAGTTAATGAGGCCTGCACAAAAATTGATTCCTCCATTAGGGTTGGCGCACCTAACTAACACTCCCACCTAAAAAATGGATATTTATTCAAGCATAGGCGTCATTTCTCCATTATTTCTTGCAGGATGAAGCTAAAATCAGCTACTTTCTCTCCAATGCATTTTGAAGGATCTAATGGAGGCCATTTTTAGTGTTCTTCACAATTCCAAGTTCAGATTGCACAAAGGAATATTTTTCCATGCTTCATCTTTCCAGTATGTTCTTGCCAAGAATTCATCAGATTGGGTTTATACTATAGTTTCCAGGAAACTCCATTTTGGGAGCATAGACAACGTACCAGCCCTCGTACCCAAAATTTCTGGTGAATCATTTACATATAAAATAGCTGTCTCCTTATTCATTTAACTCACGTACCCTAATTTGATTGGCGTCCCCGTCCCCGTACCAGTACCAGTACCCTGCGTCTCCCAGCAACTATGGTTTATACAGAGGCGTTTTTCTTGAGGATTGAAGGAGGCAGTTTATAACTTCTATCTTCTCCCCCTCACATTTCTTCTATCCTTGTCTTAGGTTTTCTCTTGCATGTCCAAGTAAACGACATTTTTACACAGATCTGGCCATCTGGGTATGTTAAGTACAGTATTGGCAACAAAACCCACGTGCCAAATTTTTCCAAGAAAATTGCCCTACTGTTCCCAATTTTTAGGGTTTCCAAAAAAAGTCATCATTTCAAAAAAAGGAGAAACTAGGTTTGATCAGCACATAGGCACCAACAAAACCCATGTGCCAGAATTTTTCAAGAAAAATAAGCCCCGCTACCCCCTGCAACTTCTACCCCGAAAATTCGTTGCATGTCAAAGGAAAAAGTACTTTTTTGAATTTCTAACAATCTGGGTCGGTTTAGAAATACATTATTTACAAAACCCACATCTCAGAAATTTTCGGAAATCGCCCTTTGAGAGGCTATTTTTAGTTCACCAGAAAAATTTGCCCGAACATATCCATGTTTACAGTCAACAGTCTAGTTTTTCAGTATGCAATTCACTCAAATTGAATTCAAGACCAAATCGATCTTAATTCATGATTTCCCGAAAACGGATGACATTGATTTGCATTGAGCACACCTAGAAGTCAACTTGGACAGGTTAAGAGGCATAGACCAAAGCACACTTCAGAAAAATCAAGCAACGTGTTAGAAGCGTAAAGCAGCAAAAGAAACGGAGGTCATCACTCCAGTTACAGAGTCGCCAAAGTTACCAATCAATGAATTGTCGGTTGAAGCGTGTAGATATTTCTAGGTTTGATCAAGTTGCTGACAAGCAATAAACTAAAAGTTGAGACATGTGACGACCTTCGGATGATGATGCAGTTAACAATTTTCTGGAGGATATGATTGCTCAAGATGGCATGGAGTAGACAGCCAGTTAGATCCCACGATTTTTCCCAAGGATAGAGTCAAAGGTAGTAGTCAACTCAACATCACTCTTGTGTTCAGATTGCTAATTTCATGCATGTTTATCTCTTCCTCGGGAATATCTTTTGGTGGAGTTGGAACTTTCAGTTAGGTTTCAGTTAACTGATATCAGTTATCAGTTAACTCTCATATCAAAAAGACTTGCATGTTGGCAAGTCCAATTAGTTCAGTTTAGAACCAGTTAACTAAGGTAGTTTTTCCAATTAATTGTTAAGTTGCATGCATTTAGACATAGGAATAAATCTTGCATGTTGGCAAGACTAAATGTTAACTCAAGGAGATTTTAGGGTTCCCTACTCCTTTGAGATTCTATAAATAAGAGCAACCTTTCTCATTGTTTTTTAACTTTTGCTCGTGATAACAAATTGTTGTGCCACTTTTGCCTGCAATATTGCTATTCAATACCGATTCACATTTTGTAAGAACGAGATTGTATATTTGTTTCATCATGCAAATCCTTGTTTAGTTTATTGTTTAATGTCATGTTATAAAGTTGGTTTGATCGTCTATTGCATGTTTGTTTCATCATACAATTTGCTGTCTCAGATGTGCTAGTGTAATCTTTGATTGAAGTTGAGATAATAAGTCAGGAGAGCCACGTGCCTTTGATCCAAAATTCTCAAAGTCTTTCATGTTTGTTGTTTCAATAATCTTTCTTTCGATCTACACCTTGGATAGAGTGTTACACCTCCTTGGGAATTTAGAGATGGATTATCCTTTAATGTTGTTTCTAGTAATCTATATTTCAGCCTACACCTAAGATAGAGCACCTCACCTCCTTGGGAATCCTGAGATTTGGCTTACCATTTGAGCGTTTACTTGCATAAACTTTATTTCAGCATAAATTTGAAAGAGCAATGAGCCTTCAGATGCATTCTAAAAGACAGTTTGTCTAAGTGATCCAACCATTCCCAATTGCTCCTAGATCCTCTCGCTCTAAATTACTTGAGGAGATAGGATAGTTATAGCTTTAGCCTAGTTGTAGTTAAGATCTGCAGAAACCAGAGAAAACCTTAGTTGCAACGTATTTAGTTTTATAACATTGTGCCTCTACCAGCTGAGTAAAAAAGATAGGAAATTAGATTACTCTACTTTTTACTTACATTAGAATACCACCTAATCTTGTATCATTATACGTTATATCCTTGCCTCTTGTTATGAACATACTACCAAGGGGGCTTGTATATTAACTACTCTTTTCTAAATAGTATCCTAACCCACATTGTTTCCCCCCCACATAATAGTAAAAGAGGGAGCTTCCCCTCCTAATTTCAAGAGCAGTTTATCTATGCATAGTTGTTTGTTTCCAATATGCACTCTAGAGGTGCGAATTGAAATGCCAACAGTTTTCTGGCGCCCACCGTGGGACACAAGGCATAAAACTTCAAGAAAAGCTAATGCTTTATTTCACGAGAATGATTATGTGGCATCATATTGCATGATCCATACAGAAGCAATGGATGATAACAACAATAATGTTGGAAAGAGACGTCCACCTTCATTAACTTGGGGTAATAACATTGGACCTTTGGCTTTTCAGGTAAATCATGAGTTACCAAAAGGGTCAAGGAAGCACTTTCCCTGATTTCATGACGATGGAAGTCAATACCCGGATGAACATTTTTCTACATTCACAATGGCTTGTGCCGTCTTGCACATGGCATATGAAGACACTGTAGTGCGTCTCTTTGTGGAGACTCTTCTGGGAAATTTTGTCGACTAGTTTAATCACTTGGATCCAGGAATTATTTCAAGTTGGGCAACTATGAGCGAGAATTTTTTGGCAAGATTCAAGCCCGTTGAAGACAATCATTTGTTGTTCGCCCAACTTGCAAATTCAAAGATGGAGCACAACGAGCACATGAGGGAGTTTGTGGCAAGATTTAATCGTCTTGTTACATGACTTTCTTATATACTTAATCCATCATCGGAGATTCTAATGAGCTATTTCATAAATGCTCTTCCATTAGAGATAGCCTTCTTCCTCAAGACGGCGAAAGAAACAAAATTGAAGAGTGCATAAGAAAACGCCATCAAGTTGGAGGATAATATGAACACTTCCGGCTTGATGAAAACAAATTCTATTAGATCTCTAGTTCAGCAACTGTACCAGCCAAAAAGAGACAATTTTCAGCCACGGTTGCCAACATCTCCATCAAGACCAATGATTGAAGCTGCACACAATGCAGTATTTTGCTGTTTCCATGAGACTAATGTGCATACCAGATCCGCGTGTCCTGAGAATCCGAGAATGAACCAAATCATGGGATACACTGAAGCTACTCCAAGTTCTAGTTTTGTACCAACAACAAGTTCGAATGTTGTCTTACCATAGACGGACAACTTCAATGGCGACTCCGCAGTGGGGTAATTTGAAAGAGAAACCATCAATCAAGAAAAAGAAGCATACCGTAAGTATTCTCTTGCGGTGAATCATGAAAAAATTTCAACTCCTGTGTTTACACATGCTCAACACTTCAAAGCACAGAAAGAAGAAGAAGAAAGGTGGAAATCAAATGAAAAGGGTAAAGAAGTGCCTTCCACTTCTAAACCCAAACCTTCACGTGAGAACACTATGCCAATTGCTGAAGATCCGTCTTCAGAAAATTTTCACACCATAGCTTTCATGATGAAGACCAAGGTGCAAATCTCTCAACTGGAATATATTCAGGATCATCCAGAACAACTAGATCAGATTCTCAATGTTGTAAAGAAGCAGGTTGTGCTCAAGTCATTTGTTCTAGCAGAAGAAAAGCCTGAAACAGGTCCTGGTAATTATGTGACTTTGTCAAAGATAGAAACTAAAGACCACAACATTGCTTGTTCTGAAAAGAGACCGACAAAGGATACAAAGTCATGGACAATACAGTTTGATGGAGGTGGTTCCAATGCAAGTTCAGAAGCAGAGGAAATGATCATCTCCCCTAAAGGACAGTCGTACCCATTTGCATGTTACCCGCAATTGGAATTCACTGAAGCTGAGAAAGAGGTGCTTTTTTAAGGCCTCGAAAATGTCGAAGACATGGGAATCAAGCTCCTATGTGTTAAAGGTGATGTAGAGCTGATTGATGAGCCAGTCAAAGGATATTTTCAAGTTAGAAAAGATCACCTACGGCATTATAGAAATCGAGTTTTGAACTTGATTGATTGGTTTGAAGAGTTCAACATCCCGAGGATGGATGACAACAAAACTAATGCCTTCAGGGTATCAGCTTTAACCATTTGCATCATATTCTGAATTTTGTCAGAGTACCTTTGCTTGGATATATGAAAACCTAAGAATCTTCATCCCGAAGGGATTGTCTCCAACAATTCCCATCACGAGAGAAGTAAAGCCTTTCAGGCAGAAGCAACATCGATGGAAGGCTCTTCTACATTTTGCCATGCAATGTAATAATATCTAAAGCGATTCATTCTTTGAGAGTGTGTTGCCAGACTCTTTTCACATCACCCCATTGCAAATGGGGACCTCTAATTTTGGCTTCCATTTGGGTCTTTTGGCTTGATTTTGGCTGGTTTTTCTTGTTGCCCTCTTTGCTCTCATTTATCTTTCCCGTGATGTGCCCATCTTTGTGCTTTTTCTTTTAAACTTGAAATTTTGGCTAACTTTGAGAATTAGGGTTTTGAGTTTTCGGCCAATTTGAAGCCAAATGGAGTGAATAAATTGAAATCTGAGCTTGGCGTTGTAGTCAATAAGCTTCCAGTAGGTCCCCAACAAAATTTCATTGAATTCTGACAACTTACTATTTTTAGTAAGTGCCTAATTTGGGACATTTTCTCAGCACCTTTCGAAGTTCTAACTGGTACATTGCATCCAGAGCATGTCAAGCTATTTGTCTGCAAAATTTGAGCCAAAACTGACAACTTTCTATTTTTAGCAAGTTCACTCTTCGTAAGGTGATTTCAGGGTTTGCATGGGGTTTTTCGTATGTCCGAGAATACTTCGGCTTTCCGAGACCTACGGTTGTGACCTTTCACACATCGCCCCCATCTTCAAGATGGGGACCCCTAATTTTGCTCCATTCTCGGCCTTTTGGTTTTAGCTCTTTGTCTCTCCCTCTCTCTCTCTCTCGGCTCTTTTCCGGGATGTCTGGCTCTTCCAGATGTCTCCATCATCGAAGTTTAAACGAGTTTGGCCAAGTCTCTAAATTAGGGTTTCATCTCTCCCGTCGTATCCGAGGCCAAGCTTTAGGTAGAATAAATCTGAAAATTGAGCTTTAACATTGTTGTTACAGTATGTCTCAAAGCAGGCTCTCAAAGAGATTTTCATTCGACTCGAGGTACTTACTATTTTAGTAAGTCTGCGAATTACAGTAATTTGTCGTAAAGATTTTTGAAATTCATACCATCGCATTCAGTATATCAGTCGTCAGTACCTGGAGCAATTTACTATTTTTAGGCAACAAGCCCAAGTACGAATTTTAGGTTCATGCGTAGTTTTCTTGCATGTCCGGTGATATTCCTTCCGGTTTTTCGAGACCTTCTCGCTATGATATATAACATGCAAGACTCCGATGACCACTTTCGTGACCAAATTTCTTCCGAGGCTATTTTTAGGTTTTGCATGTCAGGGTTTCTTTTGCATGTCGGATGATTCCTGATGGGTTTTTCGAGAGCTTCGCGATGGTGTGACATGCAAATGAAGATAATCACTCAGGAAGGAACTTGCTATTTTTAGCAGGTGTGTCCCGCTAAATACCCTCAAAGAATCTCGAATCACGAGCCGCATCGCAGCTGCCACAGAACAAAGGAAACCGGTTTATTTGATATACATGCAGTAGTAAATTAGGTTTCCAACTCAAGCCTAAAAATAGGCTTAAAGTCAATTTCAAAAATCGATGTAAACCATCGCGACGTCAAGATCCTTCAAAGCATTGCAAAATTTTGAGTCAAACGGAGCACTTACTATTTATAGTAAGTCAGTTTGGAAACAGGCTAAAAATAGTAAATCACATGCATGCGTTGGTGTCGACAGACAGGTCACGTGGTGAGGAGCACCTCATTCAAATTTCAAGACGATCGGAGCAGTGAAGCTATCAGAAACAAGAGGTTACTATTTATAGTAAACCACCTTCAGAAATGGGCTAAAAATAGCAGGGTGACTAAAAATAGCAGTGTCGACAGGACAACGAGGTCATAAGGATGCAATGTGCAAAATTTCAAATCGTTCTGAGCTTTCGAGATGCAAAATTCAGAGGGCTTACTATAAATAGTAAGGCATGGAAGAACTGGCAAAAATGAAGAAAAAAATGGCTAAGGCATGAAAAGTTCATCCTTCATCAGGGGCAAAATGCGCCCAAGGCATAGGTGGTCAAAGAAAAGTCAACACCTTTCATCCTGTTGGCATGGCAAAATGCGCCCACCTTGAAGAGGAAAAAGTTGAAATTTTTTTCTAAGTGTTGAAAATATCCTCCTGCCACCTCAAAATGCGCCCAACTCAAGTTGATGAGGATGTGATAAGAAAATTCTAAGTATGAAAGTTCATCCTGCTCTCATGCTAAAATGCGCCCTCAAGGAAAAGCTGGTGAGAGCTCAAAATTTTTTCTAAGTATGAAGTTTATCCTCCTCCTAGGGTGAAATGCGCCCAAAGAACAAAGAAGTCAAAGTGGTCAATGAGTTTCATCCACCAGCAAGGCCAAAATGCGCCCAAGGGAGAAGTGGGTCAACAAGTCAACAAGTTCATCCCTCACCTACATGAAAATGCGCCCAAAACAAAGCATGTGAAGACGAAAAAGGTGAAGTTGAAGAGTCATCCTCTTCCCTAGCTCAAATGCGCCCAAGTTAGGATAGTAAAAGTAAATGGAGGTGATAAATAAGGTGAAAGGTGATTAAAGGCATGGTGAAAGCTTGGTAAATGCTAGGCATCATCCCTCTTCAAGTGCTAAATGCGCCCAAGGTGGTGGATGTTGGAGAATTTCCCTAAGGCGTGTGAAGTGTGAAAACAAGATGTTAGGCGTGGTGGAGATTGCTTCAAGTGGGATATGCGCCAAGTATAAGATGATATGCTAGGCGTTGAAAATGCCAAGGTGGTGGGTGAAAATGATATGTTGGGCGCTGGAGTTTTAATTTGATATTCCCCTTCAAGTGTGGTGTGCGCCTAGACTTGAGAAAGGATATTGCTAAGTGATGAAAAATAATACATGCCTAGGTGTTGGAAATTGCCAAGTAAAAAAATAAAATATGTTAAGTGTGGTGTGCTCCAAGTGAATTGTTTGAAATAAATTTCCTCGCCACAGGAAGAAAGATTTTCCAAGTCAAATAAAATTTTCTAAGGGAAAACTTTTTTTTTTTTTTTTTTTCTAAGGCGCAAATATTTTCTCCCTTAGAAAAATGCTTAAGTCTGGAGAGGTGGTGGAATTTTTCTTGAAGTACAGATGAATTGTCGGAGATGAAGTCGGTGAATGCCAGCTGCACGGGTTGATAAAAAATTTCTCAAGTCAAAACAACAAGAAATCTTCACGGATGCGAAGAACGGATTTAAATTTCACAGGGAAATAATTTTCTAAGGTTCAAAATTCAAGAAAATCAAATGAACCCGCTCGTCGTGCACCCATGAATTCGACGCGTTCTGATGGAAATTTTTTTCTGGGTATTGATGATTTCTGTTAAGGAATGTATTTTAAGGTCTTCCACAGCTTGCCGAGGACTCTGAGGTAAATATTTTCAGGTGGGCACCAGGTTGATGAATTTTCCTAAGGGAAATTTAAAAAAATTTCTAAGGCAAGTGTGAAGAAAATGTGTTTTCAAGGTGAAATTCTTCAGACGATGAATTTGAAAGGAACTGCCTAGGTGAACTTGCTCAAATTCCTCATGGGACTAATCTTCCAGAGCCAGAGATGAACGAAATTGAGTATCAGAGCTCCAGTTAGTGGAATGAATTTCTCAAAGATGATGCGCTCTTGAGGAAAATGGGTTGAAAATTTGGCTAAGGCATGAAGAATTTGAACGCGAAGTTGGTGAACGCTTGGAAGTTAGAGCGTGAAAATCTTGGTAAGTAAGTTGATTTTATATTATGAAGTGTTCTAATGCTCTTCTCCTTGCTTGTTTTGCAGGAGAAATGTTGAAGCCAGAGCACGATGACTTGGAGTGATGAAGCACGATGATATTACAACCTTCGGAAGAAGATAAAGTTATGAGTTTCAATCTCAAAGGGAGAAAGTTGCAAGAAAATGGCTAAGTGTTGAGACTTAGTATAACTTAAGTGACAAAGATGAAGACCCTCGAGTGGAAGAAGTTGAAGAGCAACGTCAAGAAGAAAATCAAGGGCAGTGTGAACACGTTTCAAGATTGGAATCTTCTAGAAGGAAGATAATGGACATTATGGCTCATTTATTACCCCCCACTCCTCTTGGTGGCGGTTTTTAGGGCAAATCTTGTTTAGGGCTGAGGTGGCACAATCTGGGCCATCCAGCCGATAACCCTAGTCATTTTTGGATTTGGCTAGGCTATATAAAGGGGGGAGTCCTCCCCACGGGTAACTAGACGAGAAGGTGTTTTAGAGGAGTAGGAGGTGCCGACAGTGAGTAGAACGTGAAAGTAGTGTGACGGTTGCTGAAGCTCCTCGGATACTGAAGAAGTTGTCATGTATGCTTTCATAATAAAAAGAATTTTCATTGATGGTGAATTCTTCTTTGTTGTGAATTAGTTGTTGGAGGCTTTTTCGCCCTTCCAATTCACGTAGCATCTTGAAGTAGTTTAAAGTAAAGTAGATTTCATTTCATGCAAGTACTTAGCAATTGTGGAATGTGGTGCTCGATTTGAACAAGGCTTCGTTCGTCCATACCACTAGCGGGTTCGTTGACGGTGGGTTTGCCTTGCGTGGTCAACTGGAACTTTGTGAAATTTAACTTCGATTATGGTTGATATGCTGGCATGCGTCGTTGTGATGGTTTCTTCATGCTAAATCGTGATCTGAACATCTTAAGTCACTCCTCTGAAGATTGCACTAGTTCCGCGGAAGCTGTCCGAAGTGAGGCAAAACGGAGCTTGGTTGAAGCTTGTGAGAATTGATCGCCATGTCCCACACCCTAGAGTAGACTAGAACACTCTTATCCCTATACCCTTTAAATTCAGTTCATTTCCGGTTAGAATTAGGAAACTTGTGCTCACCTGCCAAATCATTCGAATTATACGGAAGCCCTTAGTCTACTGTCTGTTGTTAGTTGTCGAACAATTGTGTAAGTCCCCTTGAAATACCAGCAAAATCACATCGAGCCAACTGAGTCTATTCGCACTTAAGGAACCTTGGAGTTGAAAGCATGATCTTACTCGCAATCTTAGCATGCTGAATACTTTATTCAAGAGAGGATAGAGCATCCGTTGGGAGACTTTATTCTGTGATGGTGCGGTCTCAAAAACCACGTCAACACTACGCCGATGATATAACATGCAAAGTGAGATGATAATTACAACTCACTTCGGAGGCTATTTTTAGGGTTTGCATGTTGGAATCTTCAACACATGTCTGGATATTCTTTGTGGGTTTTTCAAAAGCTTCGCAGTGATGTAACATGCAAACCAAGATCAGGACCTTTTTCAAGAGCTGTCTTTAGAGGCTATTTTTAGGGTTTGCATGTAGGACTTTTCAGTGCATGTCGGGTTATTCTTTATGGGTTTTTCAAGAGCTACGCAACAAGGTGACATGCAAGCAGAGTTGGTCACTTTTTCAGACACTTACTATTTTTACCAGGATCATTCTGGCAGCTACTCAAAGACCTCAAGATTACAAACAGAGCAAAGTGCAACAAAAACGGGTCAGTCGGAGATCGCTTAAGCAACATGTAAGTCGTGATTAGGGTTTACTGGGACCCAAAATGAGGGGTCAAACGCCAATTTTTTTGAAAACTGGTGTATCCCACTGCAATCAGTATCTTTTAAGCTATCCACTGGTAAAATTTGAAGGCAATCTGAGCACTTACTATTTATAGTAAGGCACTCCAGAAACAGGGGTTAAATAGTAAGTCAGTAGTAAGTGCTAGTATGAACAGACAAGTTAACCCATGAGGATCACGTCATTCAGATTTCATGATGAATGGAGTTGCAGAAGACCTGAAAACAGGCAATTACTATAAATAGTAAAACACCTCCAGAAACATGCTATAAATAGCAAGTCAACACGAGATGGTAGTGTGAACAGATCAACTTGGTCATGAAGATCCTGTGGTTGAAATTTCAGATCAATCCAAGCTTCAAAGGTATGAAAATCAGAGGGCTTACTAAATATAGTAAAACAGGAGCGAGCAAGCCAGAGAAATGACTAAGTCTGAGAAATTTCCTTCACCCCCTGTGAAATGCGCCCAAGATGAGACTGGCAGAAGGATGGAAAAAGTTTCAAGTTTGGAAATTCCTGCTTATACCCTCAAATGCGCCCTCAAGGAGAAATAGAGGTGATAAAAAATTTCTAAGTCTAAAGAAGTTCCTACTGGACCCCCAAAATGCACCCTGTTATGAAGTGAGGTTGAGAAAAGTTTCCAAGGCAAGTCAAAGTTCCTGCTTGACCCCCTAAATACGCCCTCATCTCAAGATGGTGATGGAAAATATTCTAAGTGTTAGCTTATTCCTCAGACTTCCAAATGCTCTATCTCCAAAGATATGTGAAGGAAAAATTTCTAAGGCGCTATTATTCCTCGCTCCTACTTGAAATGCGCCCAACTTGCTAGACTATTGGGGATGGATTAAAAACAAAGTTTCTGAGTGTCGTTACTTCCTGCAGGGGTCTCCAAATGCGCCCAAGTCAGAAGTGGCTGTAGAAAATGTGTTAAGTGTTGAAAATCCTCCTAGACCCCCCCTATGCGCCCATCTCTAGAGGTGTTAAGAAGAAGTTGCTAAGTGTTGCTAATTCCTACTTGACATGCCAAATGCGCCCAAGTGCAAGGTGAAGTTAAGAAATATTCTAAGGCGTGGTTAATTCCTCCTAGATATGCAAAATGCACCCAAGGATATTGAAGGTGTTAGCTCTTTGAAAAATGTTCTAACTGTTAGGAATTCTTCCTCACACCCTCAAATGCGCCATGACTGGAGAATGAATGGGAGAGAAATATCAAAGGCAAAATGCTAAGTGTTCAAAATTCCTCCTAGACCCCCTATATGCGCCCATGCTCATGGAGATAATAATTTTTTTCTAAGGCATAAAATTCCACCTCTAGAGGAAAATACGCCTAAGTTTGAGAAGGTGATGAAATTCACTAAGGCATGGATGAATTGGCAGTTGATACATCAAAATGCGCCAGCTTCATGAGGTTCAAGAGGATTGTCAAGACAAAGCAAGAAAATATGCCCAAAAATGAAGAATGAAGATAAATTTGTTGGCAAAATATTTTTCTAAGGTTAAAATTCAAAAATTAAATGAACCCCTTTGTTCGTAGACCCATGAATTTGATGCTTTCTTAAGGGAATTTTCTTCTGGGTACCGGATATCTTCGACAAGGAGATGATTTTAAAACTTTTCACGCCTTGCCTGAGACTTTAAGATGGAAATTTTACTTAGGCGCCTGCTTGATGAAATTTTCCAGAGGAAATAAAAAATTTCTAAGGCAAAGGAATAAAATATGAAAATGTCTAAGTCTATTATCACCAAAAGGATAAATTATGTTGAAAAATGTTGACGAGGTGAAACATGCTCACAAGCAGGAAATGAAATTTGTCTTAGGCACGAAAAATTTGCAGATGAAGTGAAACTCAAGCATCAAGTTTCCAAATGCGCCCTCAAGGTGGAGAAATTTCTAAGGCACAAACTCGAGACATAGGTCCCTAAATGCACAGGTGTTGAAAGGCTATGAAGAAGGCAAAGTTTGCTAGAGAAAAGTGATGAACCCTATCAGATCCGAAGATCACTCAAACCTTGGAAGTCAAAGCATGAAAATCAGGTAAGTGAGGTGAATTTATATTATGAAGTGTTTTGATGCTCTTCTCTTGCTTGTTTTGCAAGGTGAGCATCAAGGCCAAGGCATGATCACTTGGGGAGATGGAGCAAGTACTTGGAAGAAATGGCTAAGTGTTGACCCAGTATGCACTCGACTCAGGAAGGCGAGTGGTGAAGGAGAACGGGTCGAGTCCAAGATTGGAGAGTCCTTTAGGATGAGGATTAAGAAATGATGAAGACCTAGGCGTTAAAGAGTCACCTTCAAGCACTAAAACGCCCTCAAGGCTAAGGATGAGGAGTGAACAAAAGGCTTCAATGTTAAAGAATGACAATGGAATGGGCTAAAGAGCGAAGCAGAGAAATTCTCCTTAAGTGTAAAGTCCTTCGATGACCCAAAAGATGTTCTCTAGCGTGCTTCGTACAACTCAAGATGCAGTGGCAGGAAGGAGGAAAATCACCATCAAACAGGTTAAAAGGTTATAGCCTTGAAATTAGATCGAGAACGTGCCTGCCATATCCATTCAAGGAGCTGAAGCAATGTTGACCAAACTCAGGCTGTTTGTAGTCGGAGGAAAAGAACTTACAATTTACTTCCGTGACAAGAATCTTCTAGAAGATGCATTAATAATTGCTCATTTATTACCCCTTCTTGGTGGCGGCTTTGTGGTTATTTATATGGCTCGATTCCACACATTTGGTTGTAGTAATTTGAGTCAGCCCATCGACTTGGCCAACTATAAAAGGGCATCCTCTCATTTGTACCTCTATTGATTAGACATTGATTAGGATCATAGAACAACAAAGAGACTGATAGTGTAGCATAGATTGGTAGCATAGTTTGAAGAAGAAGGAAAGTTTTTCCTTTGAAAACTTTGTAAGAAATTGTTGTGAACACTCTCTCAATAAAAAGAGTTTTCATTGATGATGATCTTGTCTTTTGTTGTGAGTAGCTAGCGAGGTTTCTTTGTCCTTCTACTTCAAGTAGGATTTTAAAGTAAAGTAAATAGATTTTGTTTCATGCAAGTAGTAGATAGTAACTGTGGAATGTGGTCTTCAATTTGAGCAAACTTCGTCTATCCATACCACTAGTGGGCTCGTTGATGGTGAGTTTGCCTTGCGTGGTCAACTGGAAACTTGTGGACTTAACTTCGATTACGATCTTCATGTTGGTATGCGTCGTCGTGACAGTGTCTTCATTGTTGAATTGTAATCTGAATATCTTTAGTTACTCCCCTTGAAGATTGCACTGGTTATGTAGAAGCTGTCCGAAGTGAGGCAAAGCAGAATCTGGTTGAGGCTTGTGAAAATTGATCTCCACGTCCCACGCGTAGATTAGTCCATAGCATCTTCTATCCCTACAACCATTTAAATTCAGTACTTCCTGGTTAGTTTAGGAAGCAAGAGCTTTATATATCAAACCCTTTCGAAAGTATTCGTAAATTCCTTTCTCCAATCGTTGAACACTTCGAAGTCCCCCTAAAATACCGTGGAAATCACATTGAGCCAATCGGTGACTAATATCCCCCTCGTTGAGGGAACCTTGGAGTTGAAATGCATGATCTTCTAGCAATTCAGCGCGTATAGATTTTGTTCAAGAGAGGATAGAGTCGCCATTGGTAACTTTATTTTGTAGTTGGTGCAGTCACGAAAATCACATCAACAGGATGTAACATTTGTAAATAATTTATTTTTTCAGGTTGTAATATATTTCTGCCTGAAAGCCTGATGCTGTGTGGGTTTTAGTAGATTGATAGTTTGTTTTTTAGGCACTTTAGGAAATTTCCAAACCAATATGAAATATGCTAACCAATTTTTTCCCACAATTTTTACACAATAACCAACACTTGGCCAATTTGATTAGCGTTAGCGCCAAAACCAAATCTCTATCAAAGCAACTCTAACCAAGAATACGCCCTAAAACCACTGAAGGAAAAGGGGCGGGCATATGGTCAGAGGATCCCTAGGATCAAATAACTCAACAACTGAAATTGCTTACAACTGGAAGTGTAAAATAAACTCAACGCCAAGAATGTGCACACAAGATCCCTTTGAAGGCGAGGTGCTAACATATGGCAGAGTAATTATTACAAACTAAAATAACTAGGCCGATAACCAGCCATGGAAGATTTTCAAACTAAACTAATTCATCTGCTGCGGCGGGCATCCACTCAAGAGTGGGGATTCACCACTTGACAATGGGTACAAAGAAGGATTAAACATTCATTCTCCACACTAGCGGTAAACCATCCAGGGGTGCTTAATGTGTATTGAAAGAAATAATTGCAGCAATAAAGGACTGGAATAGTACTACTGTTTACAGTCTTACAATGTGAAAAAGAGCTGCAAATTACATGAAAATTACAATAATTTCAAAGCACCAAGATATTGGATGATTCCACAAAAGATATCAACAATAATTGATGAAGAAAGGACTAGAAATTCAAACTAAAACAAATTTGATGTAAATCTGCAATTTTGGAAATGAATAACCAACAACTGTAAATTTATTTAAATGCTCATAACTTCACCAAATTACCTCTGAATTGAATGCAATCTTTTGCAAAGGCTCTCTAGGAGTACGGCGCCAAAGAACAAATCAGAAAACAGCATCAAATCCTCCTCATTTATTTGGCACGAATCCCAATGTACTCTGAGAAGGTACAACTTGGCTGGAAGGGCAATTTTGCTCTTAAAAATTAGGCTCTTTGAATTTAAATCTCAGCTTCCATGGAAAGGGTCGCCCATGGTCAACAATCACATAACACATACCCAGAATGAAATAAAATTTATTCACAAAGCTGCTAACAAAATTCGATGTCAGCTATAGGTGAACCAACAACTCCAAAATTGCTAAAAACTCCAAAACTCTTCAACAATTGAGCTCCATCTACTAGTATGAATGAGAAGCAGCAAATAAAACCAACTAGGTGTTGCATTTCAAACACGAAATTGGATTGAAACTAGGAGGTAAGCATCCCTCGAAGTAAAAACCAAGTTGTCATTTCGACAGCATAACATTAGCATAATTTCATGGATGTCAAATGCTAGAGCAAAGCTTCATTTTTATAGAAAAGGAGAAAACTCTTCAAATTCCCTTCAAGGGACGCCAAAAGCTACAATAGAAACTTTTCAAATTTCAATAGTTATTAATTCTCCTCAAAGGTGGCGTCCCACTTCAAGGCAACATAAGCTTTATTAAATATTCATTTTTCTCCTTAATGAAGTCAACTCCCTCAAGACCACCTTTTAAACACAACTTGAACTTATTTCACTAGGCTACGCGTAATGTCCCCTTTCAAGCCTCGACATTTTCAAAGGACTGCTACCTTTTTGGGAACCAAGGCTAGGCTGGGTTAAAATTAGGGTTTCCTAATTTTGAGGAGGTCATTGCTCTGAGATGGTTGTTTTAATGGCGGATTCCTTCTGGGTTTTCAGAGGGCTTCGCAGTGGTATGTTCGTCTCAGCATTCAGAGTACTTTTTGGAATTTACTATTTTTAGTAAATTCTATTTGTGGCAGCTTTCCAGATGAGCTCAGGTTGGTTGACTTCCGGCTTCAGATTGATCAGTTGACTTCATCAGTATTGGCTTCAGGGCACTGTCGGAGAAATAAGTTAAGTCATTTAAATTAAAAGTCACGTTTAAATGTTATATTTTAACGTTGACCCCTTGGCTTAGACTTAATGACTTAATGTCGTTTTAAAAAGTGGGTCTTGAGGGTGGCGCCCTCATTAAGAAATGTTTTAATTATTTCCTAAGTCAAAGCAAGATTATGAGGGGCGCATAATTCAAAGTTTGATATTTAATTAAAATGTCAAATCTGGAGCTTTGAAGAGAAAGTACGCCCTCTTGAGGAGATTAGAGATTTTGACCTAAAAGCTGATTTTAGGGTTTCATGAAGTCAAAACGAAACTTATAAAAAGGAGGCTTGTGCATCATTTTGGGCATCTTTGGAAAATACACTGTTATGCTGCCGGATTGGCTCTGGGAACGCTTCGAGGAATGAAGGCCTCCTAGTTCGGGCATCGCTTCGTGTTTGCAAGACAACATCAAGTGGTGATTCTTAGTCTAGTTTGTGAGTTATTGATATTTGTGCATTGTAATCGTCATTGTAATCCTTTAGTTTCTGATTCTGCATTTTAGAGGTATATTAATGGTGCATTTTAGTGACAGCAGATTTAATGTTTTGCTCATATCTCAAAAAAGACAAAAAATATAGTTTTGGGTATTGCATCATTAGTTGAGTTTGTAATAGGCGCCAATATTCTCCAGATATTAGAATTTTTAAAGAAGTCTTGAATTTCCTAGAAGAAGTCGAATTTCTGTACTAGGCCGCACCATTGAGATCTGCATTGGAATCCGTGTTAATTAAAGCTGCAGTGTTTGGTTCAGTCTCAAGGGTCTATCTTGGTCGCCTAGGTCTTCAGAGTGCTTAGCATTTTATGGCATGTCAATTGGATGATTATTGAGCAAGTTGTGAACATTTGTTGGAACTTGTGAACTGCTGATTGCACATTTAAAGTACAGATTTGACAAAAGACGAATACAGAAATCTGCATTTCTGTTTTGTGGTTGGGACACTGTGATTTCTTAAGGATTGTAATTGCTTCTTGGTTGAACGTACTATTTGATAAGCATATGATATCTTGACATTGCAGGCAGTCATAATCTTTGTAAACTGGCAGTAGTACTGACCAGTGTTTTAATATTGCTTTGTCATTTCTTGTAATAATCATTCCTACTTTCAGTTTAGAGTAAAATAGTGATAACTCCGCCCTATGGTCGCTACTGTCCATTCTGGATGAGCAAGCACATTCTGGGTGTCGAGAAGTTTCCTCTTTCAGCATTATTTCTTTCAAGCATTGTTTTGTATTCACTCCGTCATATGGTCGCCCCTCACTCCGCTTTGGATTGGGTAGCACATACTTGGCGTCGAGTTCCTTTTCCAGCATAAGCAGTTATTTTAGATCCTCTGACCAATGCTCGCCATCATCGGCGCCATTCTGGTTAGAGTTGCTTTCTTGCACGTTTTGGTTTCTTTCTCTAACCTTAACGGGTGCACTGCTTTGTAATCTGTTATTTGAAAAACGAAAAAATTTGGCTCGGAATATTTCAGTGGTATCAGAGCTACGTATCCTGCCATCCTGTGAAATCAGCTTTCTATGAGTGACAGAGAACAGAGGTATTTGGCAAGAGTATACAAGAGAGGCACAGTTCAGTCACAGTTGCATCAAGCCCCAGAAGGTCAAACAGCTTCAGAGATTTTGAGGGCTAATTGGGAGCCTTCACAAGAAACAGAAATGGGGGATAATGAAAGAAGTTCTGGCAACAGAGGTGACAGTGGGAAAGGTATAGACAATTCAGCCAATCTAGGTCAAGGACTAGATAAGAAGATGGATGCTTTGTTGGATATGTTTTCTCTCATGTTGGGAAGATTGGGTCCCAATACTCCACAAAACAATACAGGGCATGCCGGGGAGCACAGTGCTTCCAACCAGCACAATGGTCATGTTGCCCAGCCTTCAGGAAGCAACACTTACATTTCTGCTAGACCACTCAAACCCACGTTTTTGACACCAGCTAACCCACAGCCTGATCCCGAAGAAAATGTTTCATCTTTGGAGAGGGTGAGGATAGGCCGTACGGAGTATGACACCCTTCCTGATGAGGTCAAACTTGACATGTCCTTCAATGATTACATGGAGTATAGGAGGAAGGATAGAGGCCAAGGGAGGAACTATGATCAAAGAAGAACCCCAGCACAAGGAGACTGGAATCAAGCTCTCAACAAGGTTACGCTTGCCCATTTTGATGGAAGCGATAATAATTCTGCTCGAGCTTGGTTACAAAAACTAGACAACTACTTGGCTCTTAGGCCAATGGCTGAAGAAGAAGCGATTAGATTCGCTACGCTACACCTAGATGGGGTGGCGCATGAGTGGTGGTACCATGGCCTAGTCACCTTAGGTCATGGGTCTATCACTAGCTACGATGAGTTCACCAATAGACTCATTGAGAGGTTCGAGAAGAAGGACCCAGAAGTGCATTTTAGGGAGTTGGCACAGTTGAGACAGTATGGCACTGTTGAAGCCTACATAGCTGAGTTTCAAAGACTTTCAGTTATGGTCACTGGAATCACAGAGAGAAGATTAGTGATCCTATTCACTGAAGGGTTGATGGAGCCACTCAAGGGTTGGATCAAAGCTTTTGATCCACCGTCCTTACAAGAAGCAATGAAAAAAGCTAGAAACATGGAGTGGGCTGCTCCCAAAGCAAAATTCCATTCCAAACCAGCCTTTCACAAAGGGGATAGAGGGAAAAAGTTTCATCCAAAGCCTCACCATAAGGAGTTTAAACCACAGAAACCTCATGGCTCAAGATTGGATCCAGAGACTATCAATGAACTCCGAAGGAAGGGGTTATGTTTCCGTTGTTGGGAAAAATGGTCCCAAGATCATGTGTGCCCAAAGGGTGCTAAAATTCATCAAATTGAGTTCTATACAGCTGATGAAAGCAATTCTGATTTTTCTGATCAGCAAGCTGATTTTGAGGACAGCGATGAAGAAAATACTCCAGAAGAGTCTGAAGGTGAAAAAGAAAGTGGTGGTACATTGGCTCAACTTTCGAGCTTCCAAAAGAATGAGTCCTTTAAAGTTCGTGGGATGATCAAAGGGCAACGTATTGTTGCTTTAATTGACACTGGTGCAACACATAACTTCATAGACAAAGTTGTGGTGGCAAAGAAAGGATTGCAAACAGAAGACTTTGAAGGGTTCAGAGTTATGGTTGCGGATGGGTTTCACATCTCATGCACCAAGAGGATTCCGAACATGTCAATGCAATTGGGCAATTACGAAGTCAAGGATGACTTCTATGTGGTCAATATTGGAGATACGGATGCTGTCCTTGGCATTCAATGGCTGCGATCTCTTGGAGAGATCTCTCTAAATCTGTAAACAATGGAGTTGAAGTTTCAATCCGATGGAAAGAAGGTGGTGCTGAGAGGAATGTCAAATGGTGGCCCTCGGATTGTATCATTCAAGAGGATGGCGAAGTTGATACGTCATGATCAAGTGGAGTGGGCTGCGGAGTGCATGATTCTTCCAGCTAGTCCAGCTGAAACGAAAATAGAGCATCCTCCAGATATTCAGTCTTTACTTACCAAGAAGAGTAAAGTGTTTGCTGATTTACCTCCTGGACCTCCTCCTGATCGAGGTTCAGAACACATCATAGAGCTCAAGGAAGGAGCTAAACCTGTGATCACAACTCCATACCGGTATCCGAAGAGGCAAAAGGATGAGATCGAGAAGAATATCCGAGAACTTTTGGAGATGGGTTTCATACGCCCAAGCAACAGCCCCTTTGCTTCTGCAGTGGTTCTCGTAAAGAAGAAGGATGGTACCATGCGCATGTGCGTGGACTATCGTGCTTTGAACCAAAGCACCATCAAGAATAGATACCCCATTCCCATAATAGATGAGCTCATTGATGAGCTACATGGGGCTAAGTTCTTTTCGAAGATTGATCTGAGGTCGGGTTACCATCAGATACGAATGAGGGGATCAGATGTGGAAAAGACAGCTTTCAGATGCCACTATGGCCATTTTGAATTCTTAGTCATGCCATTTGGGTTGACTAACGCTCCGGCTACCTTTCAGTCTTGCATGAACCGTGTCTTCCAGAATCAGTTACGAAGGTTTGTGCTGATTTTTTTGATGACATTCTGATCTACAGCAAGACTTGGGAGGATCACCTCAAGCACTTGGAGGAAGTGCTTAGTATCATGGAATTTGAGAGCTTATTTGCCAAAGCTTCCAAATGTGAATTTGGAATGGTGGAGTTACTGTACCTTGGCCACATAATCAGTGCTGAGGGAGTAAAGGTGGATCCGGAAAAAATCAAAGCAGTAGTTGATTGGCCACCTCCTGAGAGTTTGACTCAGTTGAAAAGTTTTCTGGGTCTTTGTGGTTTTTATCGGAGATTCGTTAAGGGGTATTCACAGAATGCTGCTCCCCTTACTGATCTCACCAAAAAGGGAGCCTTTGCTTGGTCAGAAAAGGCTCAAATTGTTTTTGATAAATTCAAGAAGATCATGAGTTCGTGCCCAGTCTTGGCTATCCCGGATTTCTCCAAGCCATTCGAGCTGCAATGTGATGCATCAGGTGAAGGAGTGGGGGGCTGTCCTGATGCAAGACAAACACCCTATCGTGTTTGAAAGTAGAAAGTTACGGGGTGTGGAGAGGACATACTCAATCTATGATAAAGAAATGCTTGCTATTATGCATGCATTAGCCAAGTTCAGGCAGTACTTGGTGGGGAACAAATTCGTGGTTAAGACTGACCACAATAGCCTCAAGCATTTTATGCACCAGAAGGATTTAAATGAGAGGCAACAGAAATGGTTGAATAAGCTTCAAGCTTACGACTTTGACATTGAATATGTCAAAGGAAAAAATAATGTCGTGGCCGATGCTCTCTCCAGAAGGCCTCATCTTAGCTCATTGTGTGAGCTTACTGCAGATTGGAGAGACATGTTGCTTGCTGATTATGCCAAAAATCAGTTTGCAACCAGCATTCTGGAAGGTACTTTCCATGATGAAAAGTACCAGGTGGTTGAGGGATTGATTCAGTATAAGGGGAGAATCTTTCTGGTGGCTGATTCTAAGCTCAAGAAGAAGATTCTTTTGAATTTTCAGGACATTCCAGTTGCTGGTCACCAAGGTTTTTTCAAGACCTATAGGCAGATCCGAGAAAGATTTTCTTGGAAAGGTTTGAAGAGAGAGGTTCAACGCTACATTCAGGGATGTCCTGTTTGTCAAGCAAATAAAAATGAGCATACATTGCCAGCCGGTTTGCTGCAACCACTTCCAATTCCCAATCAAAAATGGGAAAGCATTTCAATGGATTTCATCACTGGGTTGCCCAAGGCCCAAGGGAAGGATTGCATTTACGTGGTAGTTGATAGATTAACCAAGTTTGCTCATTTCTTTGCCATTACCAGCACTTTTTCTGCAGCCCAAGTTGCAGATTTGTTTTTTCGAGAAGTGTTTAGGCTTCATGGGTTGCCAAAGAATATTGTAAGTGATAGGGACAGCAAGTTCCTAAGTACCCTTTGGCAAGAAGTTTTCAGAATGAGTGGTACTGTGCTCACTCCAAGCACGAGTTATCACCCCCAAACTGATGGGCAGACAGAAGTGGTGAACAAGTGGTTGGAAGGCTACTTGAGAAATTATGTGTCAGAACAGCAGAAAGTTTGGGTTAAGTGGCTGCATATAGGAGAGTACTGCTACAACTCTACTTTTCATATGTCAATCAAAATGTCTCCCTTCTTGGCACTTTATGGGTATGAAGCACCCAGCTTTGCAGATTTGGTGTTTGGTGACAGCAAAGCACCTTTAGCCAAGGATTTGTTGCAGCATAGTCAAGACATAATGAGATCCTTGAAGCATAATTTGCAGATTGCACAAAATCAGCAGAAGTTGTATGCTGATCAGAGGCGTGTAGAGCGTTCTTTTGAGGTTGGGGATATGGTCTATCTCCGCTTACAACCTTATAGACAGTCAACTCTCAAGAAGAGTGGAGCTGAGAAGCTCAAACCTCGCTTCTATGGGCCATTTAGGGTCATCAGAAAGGTTGGGGCTGTAGCTTATGAATTAGAGCTACATTCAGATAGCAGAGTGCATAACGTCTTCCACGTGTCTCGCCTCAAGAAGGCACTTGGACACAATGTGGTTGCTTCTTCACAGTTGCCACCGTTGGACGAAGAATGACAGTTGGTTCTAGTTCCCGAGGAGATACTTGATGTCGGAGAACGTTCCTTGAGGAATAGAACTATCAGAGAATGTTTGGTAAAGTGAGGAACTCCGCCCATGGAGGATGGCAACTTGGGAAAGTGATGAGATATTGCGGAAGATTCGCCGGCATTGCTTGAGGACAAGCAATCTTGGGGAGGGATGGACCAGAATGTCCCTTTCAAGCCTCGACATTTTCAAGCAAGGGATCAAGTAGCCTTTTGGGAACCAAGGCTAGGCGGAAGTTAAAATTAGGGTTTCCTAATTTTGAGGAGGTCTGTGCTCTGAGATGGTTGTTTTAATGGCGGATTCCTTCTGGGTTTTCAAAGGGCTTCGTAGTGGTATGTTCGTCTCAGCATTCAGAGTACTTTTTGGAATTTACTATTTTTAGTAAATTCTATTTGTGCCTTCCGTGATGAGCCTTCAAAGTTGGTTGACTCCTGCTTCTCAGATTGGATCGGGCCATCTCATCAAGATTGGCTTCCGTGGCACTCTCTCGAGAAATAAGTTAAGTCATTTAAATTAAAAGTCACGTTTTAATTATTATATTTTAACGTTGACCCCTTGGCTTAGACTTAATGACTTAATGTCGTTTTAAAAAGTGGGTCTTGAGGGTGGCGCCCTCATTAAGAAATGTTTTAATTATTTCCTAAGTCAAAGCAAGATTATGAGGGGCGCATAATTCAAAGTTTGATATTTAATTAAAATGACAAATCTGGAGCTTTGAAGAGAAAGTACGCCCTCTTGAGGAGAATAGAGTTTTTGACCTAAAAGCTGATTTTAGGGTTTCATGAAGTCAAAACGAAACTTATAAAAAGGAGGCTTGTGCATCATTTTGGTCATCTTTGGAAAATACACTGTTATGCTGCCGGATTGGCTTTGGAAACGCTTCGAGGAATGAAGGCCTCCTAGTACGGGCATCGCTTCGTGTTTGCAAGACAACATCAAGTGGTGATTCTTAGTCTAGTTTGTGAGTTATTGATATTTGTGCATTGTAATCGTCATTGTAATCCTTTAGTTTCTGATTCTGCATTTTAGAGGTATATTAATGGTGCATTTTAGTGACAGCAGATTTAATGTTTTGCTCATATCTCAAAAAAGACAAAAAATATAGTTTTGGGTATTGCATCATTAGTTGAGTTTGTAATAGGCGCCAATATTCTCCAGATATTAGAATTTTTAAAGAAGTCTTGAATTTCCTAGAAGAAGTCGAATTTCTGTACTAGGCCGTACCATTGAGATCTGCATTGGAATCCGTGTTAATTAAAGCTGCAGTGTTTGGTTCAGTCTCAAGGGTCTATCTTGGTCGCCTAGGTCTTCAGAGTGCTTAGCATTTTATGGCATGTCAATTGGATGATTATTGAGCAAGTTGTGAACATTTGTTGGAACTTGTGAACTGCTGATTGCACATTTAAAGTACAGATTTGACAAAAGACGAATACAGAAATCTGCATTTCTGTTTTGTGGTTGGGACACTGTGATTTCTTAAGGATTGTAATTGCTTCTTGGTTGAACGTACTATTTGATAAGCATATGATATCTTGACATTGCAGGTAGTCATAATCTTTGTAAACTGGCAGTAGTACTGACCAGTGTTTTAATATTGCTTTGTCATTTCTTGTAATAATCATTCCTACTTTCAGTTTAGAGTAAAATAGTGATAACTCCGCCCTATGGTCGCTACTGTCCATTCTGGATGAGCAAGCACATTCTGGGTGTCGAGAAGTTTCCTCTTTCAGCATTATTTCTTTCAAGCATTGTTTGGTATTCACTCCGTCATATGGTCGCCCCTCACTCCGCTTTGGATTGGGTAGCACATACTTGGCGTCGAGTTCCTTTTTTCCAAAGATATAGCGACGGATCCCGACCAATGCTCATCTACGCTTTATTCTGTTAGAGTTGCTTTGCATCGCTTTTGTTTCTTTTCTCTAACCTTAATCCGTGCATTGTTTTGTAATCGCTATTTGAAAACTAAAAATTTGCCTAATAATATTTTCACACCTAAAATAAAATATTATGAATTTTTAAAATTAAAATTTTTAAAAATTGAATGACAACAAAAAAAAATGTAAATGAAAAATAAATGAGTTCTATAAACTTACAAAGTTACCTTGAGGATCTCATCCATGCTCTTGGAAAATGTATTAAAAACGTCTTCACGACCTTTTCCCTCTACACCTCTTTTGAGTATGGAGATTCGATCCACCAAATGCTCAAAAACATCTACCTAAGAGACATTAGTGAGTTTGTAATGCTATTCAATGTGATGAAGTTGTTGGTGAATTGCATAGCTTTTTGACTACATAAGCTCATTTCCTTGGTGTACTCTCCCACAAGTTAAGCACTCAAGGGTGGTTGTTGACATATTTGGTGATGTTTCTTGCCGCTGTGTTGGTTGACAGATTGCTCTTTTTAAAGATTGATTTTGTTTGACTCCATATTGCCCAAAATAAAGACTAATCAGCAACAAATAGCTGGAGAGATCACCATTTCATCGGTGATCTTCCTCTGAATTTTGATTGAGGTATAGCTCCCTCGTAAGATATAATTTTTATTTTTTGAATTTTAAAGAGAGCGGTATACTTTTAACCAGAAAGTAGTAAAGGCAAACTAACACTTGCTCATAGCCATGATACAAACGCGATTGAAAACAACTTCCAGAATGTTAACTGAAACTTAAAAGATATATGTCACCAATATTACAACTCAAAGATTGGATTACCAGTAACAAATAAACCAACTCGACAAACTACAATTTTGTTCAAATAATTGATGGTATATTAAATAGAGGAACAAAAGTTCCTTATATAGATTTACAAACATGTTGTTTCTAAAAGAAACAAACGTTAACAAAAAACGAAATTAGAAACTAACTAAATATGACTAGATGACCATTAACTAAACAAATAGAAATATATTATACTAATACCCTCCCTTAATGGTCATCGTTCTAACTACCTAGAGAAATAACAGAGAAAGCTGCTCCCTTCTTCTCAGAATGCTTTTGCAACAAAAGACAAGAGCCTGTCACCGACTCTGCCACTTGAGATGAGTTTGCCACCAACCCTCCCAAAAATTGTAAAACTTCTGGAAATGACCAAAACTGATCACAAAACATCCAACTTGATGTTGGGTAGCAGAACTGTCCCTCCCTGTAACCAGAGACACACCGAAAATAGATGCCATGATTTTGAGGAAAAATTCACAAAACCTTGAATCTGAAGTTTACAAAGCATCGTTTTTTTGGAAAAAACGGTAAAAACCCACAAAGGAATCCCATGCTAACTTTGCGAATTACAGAAGCCCAGAAACAATTTTTGAGGATTAAAAAAAAAAAAAAAACCAAACAGGTAGTTGGCACAAAATCCAAAACACGGATCAGCATACATAACATCATTGTTAAGGAAAAATGGTAAAACCTTTCCAGAAACCAGAGAGCCCTCTCAAACTGCAAAAACCTTGACTAGGGCATACAGGAGCAAACCCTTAATTTTTTAAGGAAAAAATTATAAACCCTCCCATGATTTTTTCCCGCAAAAAATCAGAAAACCAAACAAAATTTTTATATCAAAATTTATGAACCCACTGGGATTTTTTTTTTGAGGAGAAAAAAAAAATTATTAAAAAACCCACAAGACAAATTTTTTAGGGGACAAAAAATTATTAAAAACCCAGAACATCTATTTCTGGAAAAGCACCCCAGAGTATATGACACGTGCTTACAACAAGATACGTGGATAGAGGAAATTTGGGTAGATGATACTGTCAAACAAGTATCATAGAAAAAACTGCTGTAGGTTGCACAAGAGCTAGATCAAGAAGAAAAACAAGACATGAACTGTGAAAAAATCGCGCGCAGATGCCTTCAGGTGACAACAAATACGACCAGAAGCACCAGAAAACGCCCAAAAAAGGAGAGATCACTCAAATCATGTCCAGAAAAGCAAAGTTGCTGGTCTTGTTCTTGCAGAAAACGCCTTTCTTTTAAAAAACGTTGAGAAAACCCTAGACGCCCACATAAAAATTCGTGGGTAAGCAGATGAAAGCCCACGAAAAAACGCAAAAGATTCTGCCTAGAACACATGAAGAAATACAATCGCGATTTGTAGAGATGACCAAATGCGATTTTCTCCTGCACAATCTCACCACGACCATAACAAAAGCATCCGCCATAACTAAGAGCCAGAAAATCCAAAAGAAATCTCACATGAAAAGATTCTCATGAATTACAAACTAACAGGCCCACGAAATTTTGGAAGTAAAAACACAAACTTCTGAAAAACAAAACCACAAACCCTAGCTCGTGATTTTCAAAAACCCTACTTGATAAAATATTCGATGTATTAGACAGAGGAACGAAAGTTCCTTATATAGATTTACAAGAGACAATGTTTCTAAAAGAAACGATCGTAGATTGAAGACAAATTTAGAAACTATCTAAACTAACTAAAGACGACTAAGATGGCCATTAATATTACATTATTTAATATATTTAATACCCTCCCTTAATGGTCATCATTCTAACTACCCACAAAAACAAAGAACGCTCACTAATAAAAAGACAAAGAGTCTCCACACCGACTCGGCCACTTGAGATGAGTCTCCACACCAACTCTCTCGTAACCTTAACTCTAAAATAAATCCAATCGATCACAAAACATCCAACCCATTGGTAACAAGTTGTCCTCCCCAGATGAAAGATTCCAAACAACTACTATGATTTTGAGGAAAATCAGCAAACCCTCCAAACTTTGCGATGAGCACGACCCGCATCGCGAAGAAACCACGATTTTGAGGTGACAAAATCGCGAAACCGGGAAAGTTTATTGAAAGACGCTTTTTCGAAAACGGTAAAACCCAATAAAGGAATCCGGCGAATGTACGTGAACCAAACGAATCAAGATACAAAACATCGCTATGAAAAACAAGAACCCCTTCTGCTGATTTTTCAGTAAAAATCGTAGGAACCCCAAAATTTTCAGAAAAAAATATTAAAAACCCCTCCAACAATTTTTAAGGCAAAAATTTCTTAAAACCCACCAAATAATAATTTTTTTTAATGGGACAAAAAATATAAAACCCCCAAAATAATTTTTATGGACAAAATTATTAAAACCCGATCACTGTAAACAAGCACCTTTGAACCAAGGCAGTATCCCTGCCGCTACCAAACAGAGAGTTCGAAGTGCAGCACAAAGAAACCTGATGATGTTCGTGCGATATCACAATCTCGTCAATAGAGACACATACTAGACAGAAGAAGACACAAAACCCGTGACAGCTTGGGCAAAATACATGCCTTCTAGTAGGTCGTGTGGGAGTAAGACGCCTAGAAAAAATGCAGAGATCGCGCGGAATGCCTTCAACAAAAAAACGAGCTCAGAAAATGACGCCCAACAAATGAATGCGCCTAGAAATTGTGAGAGGATGTGCCAAAAAATAGAGAGAGAAAACGCGACCAAAGCTTGCGTCAAAAACCCTAGTCGCGGCCAAAAGGATAGAGAATAAAATTGCGTGCAAAATTTTTTTGATTTGAAGAGCCGTTGAGAGCAAACAAAGACAGATGATGCCCTTGCACAGGACGCGAGCAACAAATTAGATCAAGGTCACGAACACAGAGACCTTATAGAGTCGCGTCGACGACAGGAAAAATAATGCGGGCTTTAGAGACCAGGTCGTGCGCTGGGGACGAAAACGAGCACAAAAAATGCGAATAACAACAGAAAACGCAAATTGCAGTAGAAAACCAATCTATGATTAAACAAAACCGCGCCAGAAGAAATTATGGCCCACCAACAAGGTGTTACCACGAAATTGTTTTTCAGAGGGCAAACGGCTCAAAAATCCAGTAGGGAAAAGTTGCGCTGGCCAAGAAAGCATCGCGGTGGATTTTCTCGGGTAACCGACACTGGTTTTTGAGAAAACGGATATGGGTTATCAACATTTTGTGCAGATCTCCAACGCCGGAAACCCCCTACGAAGAGTCAGACTTCTCTTTTTAAATCTCCTTAAAAAATTTTTAAAAAGATTTATGAAACCCTCCCAAAATCCTAGGCCTCCCGTGGGGGAGTCAGACCCAAACCCGCTCTGATACCATGATAAAATATTCGATGTATTAAATAGAGGAACGAAAGTTCCTTATATAGATTTACAAGAGACGATGTTTCTAAAAGAAACGATTGTAGATTGAAGAAAAATTTAGAAACTATCTAAACTAACTAAAGACGACTAAGATGACCATTAATATTACATTATTTAATATATTTAATACTACTTCAGCAAACCCTCCCATAATCTTGAGTCCTCCCATGAGGGAGACAAGCTCATACCAGCTCTGATACCATGTTCAAATAATCAATGTTATATTAAACAGAGGAACGAAAGTTCCTTATATAGATTTACAAAGATGTTGTTTCTAAAAGAAACAAACGTTAACAAAAAACGAAATTAGAAACTAACTAAATATGACTAGATGACCATTAACTAAACAAATAGAAAGATATTATACTAATAAATTTCACCACTAGAGAATATAGCATCCAGAAAGAGAAGTAATATCCTAGCATCTATTAGAGCTCAAAGACTCATTCATAAATACTAAGAATTGTATTCAAATTCATATGCACAAAGACAAAGAACTTCCATAGAAACAAGCAAAATTGCAAAAACTAATCATTCTTTTCAATCGATTCTCACTCTTGCATCAAAGTGCAACGTGGATCAAAAATCCGGACCCTTCAAATGTCTGCAAATAACATATTTATAGTTTCTACAAAATAACTGTCACCAAGTTCTTGAAAACTGATTCTTTTAAAGGAATCATAACCCTCAGTTCAGCAAATGAACGTTTCATAAATCATTATTCCATTTCTACTTAGTTGAAGCTTTTGAGCATTTATGACCATTCTTAGAAACGTCATAATTACATTGCTCATATCGATTTGATTTTGGCAGCTTAATGCACTATGCTCCTTGTATGCAAGCCTCGTGGCCCCTTGCATGTGTGAAAAACTTGCAATTTTCCAATTTTGCATTTAATAGCATATCCATTGGTGATCGTATGCGTGCGGGCAGATTTTAATTAAGAAGTTTCACCCCAATACTAAAGTTTATTCAGCTGGGAACGCAATAATCAATCACATCGTTTGCTACATTCATTTAATTCGGAACAAGTTGGTGGCGTCCTCATCCATTAATTACAACTGAGAGAACTCTTCTTAGCTTATTTGGCAAAAATGACAATTGTTCCCTTTCTCTATAAATCCGAAGGAGATATCTTCATTCTCCACATCTCAACTTCACTTTCACCATGTCGAGTGCTTCCAACAATGCCACTTCTAAAAGTGATTTTTTGATGATTGAGGGTGTGGAATGCAGTTTGGTGCGGAGACTGGTGGCGGATCAGCTCAGAGAAGTGTTCCTTATCAGGAGTGATGTGGAGGAAGTGGTCATAAGGAAGATAATTGGAGAAAACTTCCTTGCTTAGGTCCATGTGCACAACTCTGCACTCCTCGAGTGCTTCCTGTATAATGTTATTTAGACCTCCGACAAGTTGGGATGGGGAGCTAGAGCTGTGGAGAGGTTGGTGAGGCCAACTTATCTAGCCAACATGGAAACTACATTGGGATGACTCAACGAGTACCCGCATGAAGGCTTGGTGGGGGATGCTGTCTGTATTGCTACCGCTCTCAGGAACGAATAGGCCAAGCAAGTTGTTTCTCTCCTTCTCATTGGACTGGAGAGAAACATGATGGAGACTTTTGTCCACTTTGTTGAATCCAATGAAAACCTCTTTTTCCCAACACAAAAAGAGAGGCTTCAAGAGGTGGTGGAGGGCATCCACATTTTAATGTTTACTCTCTGTGCTTGAAAATGTACTAAAAATCTCCCCTTTTTGATGTAATACAATATATAAATATAAATAAACTTTTGCGTTTAATCTGTTCTGCACAATGTGGTGAGCTTGACATTCTTTGTTTCTATTTCATGTGTTTTACTTTTGTTGTGATGCATTGTTCTTACTTCTGAATTGTAATAAATTTCAATGGCTTCTGGTTCAATCAATGTGAAATATACTGAGCCAATTTTTTCAAATTTTCAATTGCAATAAGCAGAGCAATACACAGTCGTTAGGGTTAGCTCTAAACCAAAACGATACTGAAGCAACTCTAACCAGAATGTACACCAGGATCCCGATGAGGGCAAGGTGTGAGCATTGGTCAGAGGATCTGAATGCAGAAACAGAGCTGGAAGGAACTCTAACCAAGAATGGCGCCGATGATGGCGAGCATATGGTCAGAGGGTCTTAATTGAAATGCTTATACAAGAACTCTAACCAAGAATGCGTCGGAGAACGACGAGCATATGGTCAGAGGATCCCTACCATCTAATATACTGAAAGCAAACTCACACCAAGAATGTGCTACTCAATCCAATACGGAAATGAAGCGACCATATGGCGGAGATAGAGGAAATACAATTGCGATTACAGAATGTAAAGATGAGCATTACAAATCATGAGAAAGCAAGGTTAAAGAACTGCTGTCAGTACTACTGTTAGCTTACAATATGAAGGGCATTCGCCTGCCAAAGCATATGAGTATAACAGATTAGCATTACATCATATAAAGAACTCTCCTTTGCTTAATCAAGGATGCCAAGACCAATAACTTCTCTTAGAGACCAAAATGATGATTCTGATTTACAAAAGATCTGCATTTTAAATTAATAACCAGCAACCTATCAACTTACTTAAATGATCATATCTCTCTCACAACTCATCCAATTGACATGAAACGAAGTGCAATAGACCCTAATGATGAAGGCGACCAAAATAGAACACTGAAAACTGATCAAAAGTCCCTATTTATTTTATGCACAAATTCCAAGACAAATCTAGATGGTACGGCCCAGCAAGAGGGGCGATTTGCATTTAAAAATTCAAGACTCCATTAAAAATTCTGCAAATTTGAGGAAAGGGTTGCCTCTCACAAACAAAGAGAATTAGACAATACCCAGAATCACTCTTTTTGTATTTTTTGACTTGTGATTAAAAACGACAATCTGCTATAATGAATATGCAACTCCAGAAACTCACTAATATGCATAAAACTGATTTACAAAGCCACACAAAGACTAAAATGCAGAAATCTCACAATGAATTACTCCAACTACACTACCTCACCACTAGTCGCTATCTTTCAAGCGAGAAGCAATGCCAAGCTAGGAGGCTTACATTCCTCGAAGCAATCCCACAGCCAAACCAGCAACATAACATTCCTGTAGACAAAAGGTGATCCAAAAGAGAACCAATGGCTTCCTTTTATAATTTCCAGATGACTCTTCTCGAAACTCTAATCTTAAAACCCTAATCCTCCAATAGGTGGCGTCCCACTTTCCCAAGCAATACTTTGACTTTTAATTATAAACTTTATCTCTTCCTTGAAGTTGGCGTCCAACTTATGCTTGGATTAAATCTTTTAATGAGAAATATAATTAATTCCTTCCATGAAGCGCCCACCCATAAAGAACATCTTTTAAAAACAACTTAAAGAGTTGTAGCTAGGCCAAGGGGTCAATGTTAAAATATAACATTAAAACATGACTTAATTAAAATAATTCGAACTTATCTCTCCAATTGTGCCCCGAAGCCAAAATGAGTAAGCCCACTGATCAGTCTGAAGTAGAAAGCCAACCGTGCCGAAACCAACAAGTTCATTGCCAGAAATAGAATTTACTAAAAATAGTAAATTCCTGAAGATGCTCAGAATGCCAAGAAGAACATATCACTGCGAAGCTCTCTGAAAACCCAGAAAGAATCCGCCATTGAATCAACCAACCTCGAGCAAGAGCATCCTTCAAAACAAGAAACCCTAATTTTACCTTCCAAGTAGCCTACGGGTCTCCGGAATAGGCCAACGGTCAACTGGAAAGATCACGCTCGAGAAGGGGACATTACACAATGTTACTCCAGTAATGTATTTCACTTTCTGCGTTATTATCTTCTGTTAAATAGAACTTCAAACACGAGATAATAGTTTTAAAGCAATGTAAACGAACCAATGTTGGGTCCCGGTGGGGTTTTTGGAATTCTGTCGGAGTTCGACATGGTTTTGAAAACCCTCTCATTGTCCGCTTCACAATCTTCTTTCGGTGCCTTTTTGAAAAAGGGCCTTTGATAATAATAAAATGCTCGATCCTTTGAAAAATAGACTTTACCATCGGAGATATAATAGGTTTCTGAAACCCTTTCGGGAACCGACAAAGGGTTTGAAACCTTGCAAGAGTTCCGAAGTAGCGTCGATCTTACTTATCTTTTTCTTCTTTTGGTTGGTGTATGCCAAGGTTGTGGAAACTGCTTCGGACCCCAACACCTTTCTCAAAACTCCACAAAAAGCTCACTCAAAGACAATTCTTTAGTTTTAACTTTAGAAAGTTGGGCGAAAGTGAGGTTGCAATAACCATAGCAGCGCCCGCCATAGTTTCAAAAACCATACAAGAGGGGCAGCAACTTCAGCTCGAGCAAGCCCTTTTATGGGTGGACGCGGCTTTGGGGAAGTGACAAGGAATGTGGTAACATGTTGCCTCCACAATTTTCACCCATCCAAATTTGCCTAATTCTTCAAGTAGAAGATCAATATGATGGCCAATGCGAAGGCTTCAAAAATTGGTAGGGTGCCTCTCCTCAAGAAGTCTCTTTACAAAGAACACTTGTGACAATGTTCAACTAGAATTATCTCTAGTAGGTGAGTCCCATATCGATGGGCCAAGGCAAGAGCCCACTACATTAGTCTTTGAATATGGAGGAGAATTCATCACAATTGTAATTGCCTCAGTTGTCTTTTTCTTTCCTAATTTTTTCTTTTCATACAATGCAAGGACAACCTGCATCTCTATTATAACCTCTAGTTCAGCTCAATTACATGACTACA
>VDFB02343092.1:0-13215 GCA_007258455.2 Sequoia sempervirens | reverse complement strand
GGTCTTACATTTACTGACAACACTGACTATTCATCTTCTATTTCTTCTGATGAAGATCCTTCACATCTTATAGATCTGTCCACTTATCAGCAAGTTAATGAGCAAGAACCATGGGAATCTCTCAAAAAGCTCTCCATGGATATAGAAATGCAAGAGCCAGTCACTGAAAATCTAAGACCTGAACAGATGCGTCCTTATGCATCTAGTGGTTATATTTTAAATATAGATAAATTGGTCAATCCTTATGAGGCTCTCTGCACTTGGACAGATACATTAGAAAATCTCTTTGAAAGAGGAGGAACATGGACAGAACCTGGAAAAGTTCTGTATGCAGTTAGGCTAATGACAGGAAAGTTACACAACTGGTGGAATAATCTCCCTGATGTTGGACCTCTCCCTAAAGTCACTCCTACACAACCTACAGATCCTATTTTGGTTGATCTTAAAAACTTAGGAAAAGATGACATCTTTCAAGCCGGATTTGATGAATTCAAATGGTTATTAACTAAAATATTTTGTGATGATATATCTAACCAAGCAGTTGAAGCAAATAAGATATTACAGTCTATGAAGCTAAAAAATTTGGCAAGCATTGACCTCCAGAGTCTCCCTGACCAACAACCATTGTTTGTTCAACCGGAGAGACCTTCAACTTCCTATTCTGCACCTCGCTTATCAAGATCCTTTTCTATGTCAAAAAACTTCCCAACTACTTCAAATAAGCCATTCCTTGATTTCAATCCTGAAGAAAACATTGAATCCTCTCGGTTTCCTCGATATAAAGAAATACCCTCTTCTCTAGAAAACCCTGAACTAATAGACAGACTGGCTAGACAAGTCAGCTAAAGGCTAGCTTTAAAATTGCCTTTATCATCTATCAGTTCATCTTGCTCTGATACCAATTTGCGGATTAATATTAACAAGAGTTCTGGAAGCAAAAATGATAGATACCAAATCCTGACACAGATTACGCAGAATAGACAAAAAGAATAAGCAAACTTTGCATTCAAAACTTGTTCCACTATGAAAACTCATTACAATATAATCAGATTCTGATCATCCAGATCGCACTAAGGCGCAGGAGAGAGCATAAGTCTGATATCCTAGACTCTTCTAAGACTCTTTCAAATCTCCAACTCGGTGTCTCGAGATAGGCGTCTCCGAGGTCCTTTTATAGCAAAAGACTGATTCCATCAGAGTGGAACTTTAACCTTCTCTTCATAATATTTTGAAATCCGCCAATAGAAGAGCGACAACCAAAAGCACCTTATCCGTAGCACCGCCTAAGGGGTAAGTGCGTGAACGTGGATAAGAATCAACCGACAAGAATTCCTGTAGCCATTATAAAAGGCGTGAGCAAGGAATCTTCAACAACCGTGATTAGGACTCGTGTCACGTACACGATGAATTTACACCCAAAAGTCATTATGGGTTCTATTTTTTTGTGGATAGGTAGCATCCTATCTATCACGTCTTAACGTGGGTGACATCACGGCATAGACAAGCCCATATGCTAGCTTCCAAAGGGAATAGGATCTTAAAGATCATCTGGTAGCAAGCTTTTTCCCAATCTTCCTGTGTGGCATTGAAGGCGTAATCTATTTGCACCATGTAATCGTTTGAATAAGCAATATCTTTTTCTATTCTGGCTGCAAGTAAGGCTGGTCGAAGAGTGACTTCACAGTTCTGGATCCTGACTTCAGCTCTCCAATTTTGCTCTAAAGGATAATATTCGATCCTGGGAAAGTAGTAACCATTATGAGGATAGGTTTGTAAATAATCTGTAAGACCATCACAAATTGTATGAGTTAAACCAGGATGTAAGAATTCAAAGAATTCTTCCATGTCTTCATTGAACCTGCCACCAACTAAATCAGCATAATCTTCAAAGTTATCTTGATGCAGAGAGATGCGAGTAATAAAACCAAATTTGATTAATTTTAACAGATTCATTTTACTCCTTTTAGACCAGTTCATACCAAACAATCCTTTAATTCTGATATGAATCATCTGTCTTCCACACCAATAGCTGATTGGGGCGAATTCCATCCCAATTTCTTTTTTGAAACCATCTTCCTCATCAGGATCTAAAATAACATGGTTAAATTGATATTCAATATGCCTTCTAAGATAGATTAGCCACTTATTTAGAAAGTATGTTTCTAATAAGACAATGATAATGTCTTTAGGAAGTGAAGGGAGGATTTGAATATTCCCCTGGCCGAAATCTGCAATATACATGGCTGTTCCATCTGGTCTGTAATATTCACACCCTTGAAATTCAAGGTCAGTATAAATGGAACATGCCATTTCTCTGGTAAGTGAATCTGCAAGAGGGTTGAGCTCACCTTTTATCCATTCGATATTAAAATCATATCCTTGGAACTCAAAATACCATCTAGCAATTCTACCTTGAGCAATGTCTTCATCAGGTTTCTTAGTTAGCAGATTTCTCATAGGTTGGCTGTCTGTGCGGACAGTAAAATGGACTGGTTTTAAAAAGATCTTGAATTTTTTGATTCCATTTTTTACTGCTAAGATTTCTTTTTCATATATGTGGTATCTTGCCTGAGTATCTGTGAATGTTCCAGATCTATATCCACATATATCTTTTTCCCCTGTTTGTCTTTCCTGTAACAACACAGCTGACCAAGTTTTATCAGGAGCATCAGTGTATAAATATAATGGAAGATTTTCAACCGGATTTTGGAGTGCTGGCAATTTCTGACATTTTACTTTAATCCGTTGGACTGCTTCTGTTGCATTATCAGACCATTCTTCTATATTGTCTTTGAGATGATATTGGATAATTCTCCTATCTTCAGCTAATCCTTTGTAGAATGGAGAAAGATAATTAAGACAACCTAAAAATCTTTGAATCTGCTTCTTATCAGTTAAAATATCTGGAAATTTTTGAATTCTGACAAGAATGTGAGGCTGTAACATTACCTTCCCATCTTGAAGATGCAATCCTAGAAAATCAATTTCAGAGGTACCAATTACCATTTTCTTTGCTGTTAAACAAATACCATGTTTTCTAATGGCTTGGTATAATGCATCTAAATGCTGCATGTGGTCATCAATAGAATCTGAAAATAATAGTATATCATCTATATAAACAGCACAAAATTCTTTTAAATGTCTGAGTGCTTGGTCCATTCTGCGCTGAAAATATGCTGGTGCAGTACTAAGACCAAAAGGCATGACATTCCATTCATATAATCCCTGTGGGACAGAGAATGATGTTTTATATCTATCAGATTCTTTTACCTTGACCTGCCAAAAGCCTGATTTGCAATCAAACTTTGAGAATATTTTTTTATTTGCAGCTCTTCGGATTAGTTCTGAACTAAAAGGAAATGGATAATTAAATGGAAGAATTATCTCATTTAATGGTCTGTAATTAATACATAATCTCTTTTTTCCTCTTATCTGTTCTGCCCTCTTATTTACTAAGAATGCTGGACAAGAAAATGAACTCTTACTTTCTCTGATAAAATTTCCTTGAAGAAGTTCTTGTAATTGTTCATCTAATTCTTTTGTTTCTGATGGGCTGAGTGAATATGCTGGCTCATATGGGATGATTGATTTACTTTCTGGTCTTATCTGGATTTCACATTCTTCATGCTCTTGTGACCAGAATTGTAGAGGATTAAGACTACAACAATTTTCTTCAAATAACTGAGTTATCCTTTTAAAAGGATTTGTTGTCTCTTTATTTTCCTTACTGGATTCTTGTTTCTTTCTTTTCTTAGCTTGGTCAAATCCATGATTTACTATTTTGAGTGTAGGAATCTCAATTTGACCGTCTTCATGTTTCAGAGAGATCTTATGTTTCCAAAACTGAAGAGGCTCATACTTGGTAAAAAATAAGAATCCTAGTAGAACATCATCCTCTAGATCATTATATTCAATGAAATCTGTAATGAATGTTTTTCCCATAATTTCTATGTGTACATCCTGTGCATACCTGCCCATGTGAATTCTTTGTCCATTTATTGCATAGCTTTGTGGTAGATCAGTTTTTTCCTTCCAAAAACATGCTGGAATTGCATTAGTCTTGGCTAATGATCTTGATGATCCTGTATCCACAAAAGCGTCTAATGGAATTTTCTTATATCCATGAAAACATAGATTTATCCTGATGTAATTTCCATTATTTGCAAGTAATAAAGAGCAATGTTTTTCTCTTTTATCAAAGGGGGCGAAGGGGTTACTTCCTTCATGGCCGCTGCTATTTTCTGCTGACTGAACCTCTGAGGGTTCTTGCTCTGCTTGAAAGAGAATGTCTTTAATTTCTCCCACCTCTGCAGAAAGATTTCTAATTGCTTTCTGTTGATCTTTTAATAGTCTTTTAATGTCAGAAACATCATTGAGTATAAGATCAAATTTCTTAAAAATAGCAATAATATCTGAATCTGCAGAAGAATGCTTATGAGAAGAAGAACTTTCTTTTTTATCTTTTCTCTGCCATGGAGGTATTTTATACCCATGATCAATTCCTTTAGACGAATGAGCAGAAGGTTTTGAATGTAGTTTGAGCTGTTTTTCTACATCTTTCTTTTCTTGCTCTAACTGCTTCATTCTGGCTAAATGCTGATGTACTACTCTTCTTCTTTCTTCTCTTGTACAAGCAATCTTGTAGGGGTCTTTAGACTTTTCAATCTGAATTTTTGTATTGATGTCACCAATTGTGGTTTTTAACAAAGTGACCAAAAAATCTTCATCTGACTCAGAACTTAGTTCTAGACTGCTGCTGCCTGAATGAGATAGAGTTTTCAATTTTCTTCTATCTTTGGATCTCAGCATAAAATTAGAGTCAGGGATAATTTCTACAAGCTCAAATAAATCTGTTAGCTGATCAGTATATGGTACAATATCCCACTCTGGATGTGCTTTTTCAAAACAAGCATATATCTTTGTTCCAGGGTTTAATTTTTTGGGACAGTTAGTTGCATAATGGGGTCCTTTGCAAATGAAACATTTGACCCTTTTATTTGATGAAGAATGTCTTCTTTTTAACAACCAAGGAGGGTTATGAGTATTTCTTTTCTGATAAGGAACTGCTCTATAATGCTTCTTGCTGCTGCGCCTACCATGCTTACTTCTTTTAAATGTGAATTCACCATCATGGTAGTGTCTCTTTTTTTGAGAACATTTCCTGCATTTGCAGTTTTTGCCACAACCTTTTTTCTTGAATTCTTTTAACTGCTGAAAATCTTTTAATTGGTTGATGGGAGGAAGATTGCAAAATTCTTTCAGATTACAAGTATAATTGTACTCTTCTTTATTGAGTTGTAATGCTCCTAAGAGACATTGTTTTTCTAACTTGTATCTGATCAATCTTCTTAATGTAGGAAAACTGACATCATCAAGATGCTGATTTTCTTTTCTGATGATATAATCTTGTGCCCAAGCACCTAATCCACATGGTAATGAATTTAGATAATACTGCTTAGTAGTAAGATCATGCATCTTATTAGTAGCTACCATGTATGATTCAAACATACAGTTATAAGCATCAAATTTTGCCAAATTTTTCAGCTTCATAGACTGTAATATCTTATTTGCTTCAACTGCTTGATTGGATATATCATCACAAAATAATTCAGTTAATAACCATTTGAATTCATCAAATCCAGCTTGAAAGATATCATCTTTTCCTAAATTTTTAAGATCAACCAAAACAGGATCTGTAGGTTGTGTAGGAGTGACTTTAGGGAGAGGTCCGCCATCTGGGAGATTATTCCACCAGTTGCGTAACTTTCCTGTCATCAGTCTAACTGCATACATAACTTTTCCAGGTTCTATCCATGTTCCTCCTCTTTCAAAAAGATTCTCTAATGTATCTGTCCAGGTGCAGAGAGCTTCATAAGGATTGACCAATTTATCTATATTTAAAATATAACCACTAGATGCATAGGGTCGCATCTGCTCTGGTCTCAAATTTTCAGTAACTGGCTCTTGCATTTCTATATCCATGGAGAGCTTCTTGAGAGATTCCCATGGTTCTTGTTCATTAACTTGCTGATAGGTGGACAGATCTATGAGATTTAAAGGATCTTCATCATCAGAAGAGATAGAAGATGAATAATTAGTGTTGTCAGTAAATGTAAGACCAGTATCAGAAAGAGAGAGTTCTGAATCTTTATTTGCAAAGATTGGTTCATCCATATAAACAGGTTCTTCTGTATCGGGTTCAACACCGATTTCTTCTAGCCAATCTTTCAAAGGTTCTTTCTGTTCTTGTACTGGAAAACATTTTTCTTTACCTACGGAAGTATGCTCCTTTGGGGGTAAGAATATATGTATAGACTTTTTCTTAGAAGAAGAAGTCGCTGACGGAACTGAAGAAGATTTTCTTCTCTGTATGAGGATCTTTTGTTTATGCTGAGGTTCTGGAATGTGTACTTTTGGAGGTTGTTCTTTTTCTTCTCCAGAACTACTACTGTCTTTGCCAGTCTGTGTTACCCTAATCTTTTTTGTATATAATCTGACCTTTTCCAATTTCTTAGAAATATTGGATAAGAGAATATTTTTCTCATCAGCATCATCTTTTCTAGATATCTCATTGTTTTGCTGATTTCCATAAATATGGGTCAGATAGTTATCCTGGTGTTCTTGAACAGAGATAACTTTCTTAATGCTAGTATGAGTTTGACCAACATCATAACTTACACTGGCAACTTCATTTGATAAAGATCCACAAAAATGTTCAATATTTTTTACTACAGAGAAATGTTGCTGCTGATCTTCAGAAATAATATCAATCTTATCTAAAGTATGTACATAAGTATCTACAGAATGTTTGACATCAATTGCTATGTCATCTATGTTATCTTGTGCAGAAGCTAACCATTGAGAAACCCAATTTCTTTGTGCTTCTGAATTCTTTTGTTTCCTTCCCAAATCTGTATGAATCTTTGATTCATATCTTCCCCAATGATTTTTATCAGGATTTATTTGTACAAATCCATCCGAAGGGGGCCACCTTCCTGGTTCTACACTGATTATCTCCTGTTCTTGATGGTTTATTTCCATCTTGTATTTATGTTTTTTCTCAGTTTCTGCTCTAGGAAGGTGCTTCTTAAGAGGTTTTTCTCTTAACATGCATCCTTTTTCACTCATCTTTGTGAGTTTTATACCTTTTCCCTTTTTATCAGACTGGGATTCTGGTTTTGACGTTAAGGCTAACCTTTGGCTGACTTGTCTAGCCAGTCTGTCTATTAGTTCAGGGTTTTCTAGAGAAGAAGGTATTTCTTTATAGCGAGGAAACCGAGAGGATTCAATATTTTCTTCAGGATTGAAATCAAGGAATGGCTTATTTGAAGTGGTTGGGAAATTTTTTGACATAGAAAAAGATCTTGATAAGCGAGGTGCAGGATAAGAAGTTGAAGGTCTCTCCGGTTGAACAAACAAGGGTTGTTGATCAGGGAGACTCTGGAGGTCAATGCTTGCCAATCTTCTACTCTGGACTTTGGGTCTTTCAGAGAATAACCGAGTAGAGGGTAATGGAAGATTTTGAAACGATGGTTGAGATTTATGGATTTGCTGTTCTATTATAGGAAATCCTATATCAAATCCAGTTGCATCTATATGCCTTCCATGGCTGTCTACATTAGCATTAGCCTCAGTATAACTGACACCTGCTGGAAATCGTGAAGGGGGAAAAATAGTATTTAACAACCTATATACACATCTACCACCTACAGTAGCATATACAGAATCAGGTTGCAAAACTATTCCCTTAACTTGTAATAACAAACAGAAAGCAGACTGTACATATTTATCATTGAGATTGATGGTGAAGTTAGGACGAACTGACATTAAAGCATCACCACCATTTTCTTCATCAGTAGATTTTACTAATCTACCCTTAAACTGTGCTATAACAACTTGATCCCAAATAGTACACCGAGTATCTATAAGAGTAGCAAAATACTCTGCTCCTATATCAAAGTTGAAATGTGGATGAAGGATTATATCGACTAATGAGAAGTGGACATGAAAGTATCCTTTCTCCTTCCATCTTTTTATGTCATCTGATAATAGAAATGGTAAATATACTGGACATATGCCAACTCCAGAAACTCTAAGGTTTATTTCTGATTGCCTAACAGAATGCATTACTTTTGCCTTTATGCCTTTTTCAGGATATAAATCTGAGATCTTTATATCTGGAAACTTAAAATTGCCTTTATCATCTATCAGTTCATCTTTATCTTGAAAATAGTTAAGGATATAATTTAAAAGGTAGATTAGTAAAGTCTACTAATGAAGAAAAATGTGTGATGCTTTTAACAAGCTCTATCCCGTCTCTAACTTCACCATCAATTTAGATGATAAATATATACAGTCAGCTTTCTGTCTGTTATTACAAGTTAAGGGAATAGTTTTGCAACCTGAGTCAGTTTATGCGACTGTTGGTGGTCGTTGTGTATATAGGTTATTAAATACTGTTTTCCCTCCTTCTAAATTTCCAGCAGGTGTTAGTTATACTGAAGCCAATGCTAATGTAGACAGCCATGGAAGGCATATAGATGCAACTGGATTTGATATAGGATTTCCTATAATAGAACAACAAATCCATAAATCTCAACCGTCATTTCAAAGTCTTCCATACTATCCGGCTTCGCTATTTTCTCGAAGACCTTAAGATCCAGAAAGTAAGGTTAGCAAGCATTGACTTCCAGAGTCTCCCCGACCAACAACCATTGTTTGTTCAACTCCGAGAGACCTTCAACTTCCTATTCTCGCACTTATCAAGATATCCTTTCTAAGTGTCAAAAAACTTCCTTAACTACTTCAAATAAGCTACCCCTTGATTTCAACTCAAGAAAAACATTGAATCCTCCTCGGTTTCGATATAAAGAAATACCTCTCTTCTCAGGTTCCTAACTATTGTGACAGATCAAGTTAGACAAGTCAGCCAAAGGCTAGCTTTAATATCAAAACCAGAATCTCAGTCTGATAAAAAAGGGAAAGGGATAAAACTCACTAAAATGAGTGAAAAAGGATGTATGTTAAGAGAAAAACCTCTTAAGAAGCATCTTCCTAGAGCAGAAACTGAGAAGAGACATAAATACAAGATGGAAATTAACCATCAAGAATAGGAGATAATTAGTGTAGAACCAGGAAGATGGCCCCCATCAGAAGGATTTGTACAAATTAATCCTGATAAAAATCATTGGGGAAGATATGAATCAAAGATTCATACAGATTTGGGAAGGAAACAAAAGAACTCAAAAGCTCAAAGGAATTGGATTTCTCAGTGGTTAGCTTCTGCACAAGACAACATTGATGACATAGCAATTGATGTCAAACAATCTGTAGATACCTCTGTCCATACTATAGATAAGATTGATATTATTTCTGAAGATCAGCAGCAACATTTCTCTGTAGTAAAAAATATTGAGCATTTTTGTGGATCTTTGTCAAATGAAGTTGCCAGTGTCAGTTATGATGTTGGACAAACACATACCAGCATTAAGAAAGTTATCTTTGTTCAAGAACATCAGGATAACTATCTGACCCATATTTATGGAAATCAGCAAAACAATGAAACAGCTAGAAAAGATGATGCTGATGAGAAAAATATTCTTTTATCCAATATTTCTAAAAAATTGGAAAAGGTCAGATTATATACAAAAAAGATTAGAGTAACACAAACTGGAAAAGACAGCAGTAGTTCTGGAGAAGAACAGAAACAACCTCCTAAGGTGAATGTTCCAAAACCCCAGCAAAAACAAAAGGTCCTCATACAGAGAAAAAAATCTTCTTCTGCCTCGTCCTCAACTTCTTCCTCTAAGAAAAAGTCTATACATATATTCTTACCCCCTATGGAACACACTTCAGTAGGGAAAGAAAAATGTTTTCCAGTACAAGAACAGAAAGAACCTTTGAAAGATTGGTTAGAAGAAATTGGTGTTGAATCTGATATAGAAGAACTTGTTTATATGGATGAACCGATCTTTGCAAACAAAGATTCAGAACTTTCTCTTTCTGATACTGGTCTTACATTTACTGACAACACTGACTATTCATCTTCTATACTTCTGATGAAGATCCTTCACATCTTATAGATTTGTCCACTTATCAGCAAGTTAATGAGCAAGAACCATGGGAATCTCTCAAAAAGCTCTCCATGGATATAGAAATGCAAGAGCCAGTCACTGAAAATCTAAGACCTGAACAGATGCGTCCTTATGCATCTAGTGGTTATATTTTAAATATAGATAAATTGGTCAATCCTTATGAGGCTCTCTGCACTTGGACAGATACATTAGAAAATCTCTTTGAAAGAGGAGGAACATGGACAGAACCTGGAAAAGTTCTGTATGCAGTTAGACTAATGACAGGAAAGTTACGCAACTGGTGGAATAATCTCCCAGATGTTGGACCTCTCCCTAAAGTCACTCCTACACAACCTACAGATCCTGTTTTGGTTGATCTTAAAAACTTAGGAAAAGATGACATCTTTCAAGCCGGATTTGATGAATTCAAATGGTTATTAACTGAATTATTTTGTGATGATATATCTAACCAAGCAGTTGAAGCAAATAAGATATTACAGTCTATGAAGCTAAAAAATTTGGAAAAATTTGATGCTTATAACTATATGTTTGAATCATACATGGTAGCTGCTAATAAGATGCATGATCTTACTACAAAGCAGTATTATCTAAATTCATTACCATGTGGACTAGGGGCTTGGGCACAAGATTATATCATCAGAAAAGAGAATCAACACCTTGATGATGTTAGCTTCCCTACACTAAGAAGATTGATCAGATACAAGTTATAAAAACAATGTCTCTTAGGAGCATTACAGCTCAACAAAGAAGAATACAATTACACTTCTAATCTGAAAGAATTTTGCAATCTTCCTCCAATCAACTAGTTAAAATATTTCCAGCAATTGAAGGAATTCAAAAAGAAAAAAGGTTGTGGACAAAACTGCAGATGCCATAAATGCTCTAAGAAAAAAGGACACTATCATGATGGAGAATTCAGATTCAAGAGAAGCAAACATGGTAGATATGCCAAAAGAAAGGACTATAGAGAAATTCCTTATCAGAAAAGAAATACTCATAACCCTCCTTGGTTATTAAAAAGAAGAAATACTTCATCAAATAAAAGGGTCAAATGCTTCATTTGCAATGGACCTCATTATGCAACTAATTGTCCCAAGAAATTAAACCCTGGAACAAAGATATATGCTTGCTTTGAAAAAGCAAATCCAGAATGGGATATTATACCTTATACTGATCAGTTAACAGATTTATATGAGCTTGTAGAAATTGTCCCTGATTCTAATTTCATGATGAGATCTAAAGATAGAAGGAAAATGAAAAATCTATCTTATTCAAGCAGCAGCAGTCCAGAACTAAGTTCTGACTCAGATGAAGATTTTTTGGTCACTTTGTTAAAAACCACACTCGGTGACATCAATACAAAAATTCAGATTGAAAAATCCAAGGACCCCTACAAAATAGCCTGCACAAGAGAAGAAAGAAGAAAAGCTGTACATCAAAATCTATCTAGAATGAAAGAATTAGACAAAGAAAAAAAAGATGTGGAAAAACAGCTTCAATTACAACAAAAGCCCTCTGCACATCACTCCAAAGATGTTGATCATGGATACAAAATACCGCCATGGCAGCGAAAAGCAAAGGAAACTTCTTCTTCCCACTCTCCTAAGCATTCTTCTGCAAATTCAGATATAATTACTATTTTTCAGAAACTTGATCTTTTACTCAATGATGTTACTGACCTTAAAAGGCTATTAAAAGATCAACAGAAAGCTATCAGAAATCTTTCTGCAGAGGTAGGAGAAATTAAAGAAATTCTTTTTCAAGCAGACCAATCAGAAGCACAGTCAGTAGGAAATAGCAGCGGCAAAGAAAGTAACCCTTTCGCCCCTTTTGATAAAAGAGAAAAACATTGCTCTTTACTACTTGCAAATAATGGAAATTATATCAGAATAAATTTATGTTTTCATAGATATAAGAAAATTCCATTAGACGCTTTTGTAGATACAGGATCATCAAGGTCATTAGCTAAGACTAATGCAATTCCAGCATGTTTCTGGAAGGAAAAGACTGATCTACCACAAAGCTATGCAATAAATGGACAAAGAATTCACATGGGCAGGTATGCACATGATGTACATATAGAAATTATGGGAAAAACATTTGTTACAGATTTCATTGAATACAATGATCTAGAGGATGATGTTTTACTAGGATTCTTATTCTTTACTAAATATGAGCCTCTCCAGTTTTGGAAGCATAAGATCTCTTTAAAACATGAGGATGGTCAAATTGAGATCCCTACACTCAAAATAGTAAATCATAGATTTGACCAGGCTAAGAAAAGAAAGAGACAAGAATCTAGTAAAGAAAATAAGGAGACATCAAATCCCTTTGGAAAAATAACCAAGTTATTTGAAGAAAATTGTTGTAGTCCCAATCCTCTACAATTCTGGTCACAAGAACATGAAGAATGTGAAATCCAGATAAGACCAGAAAGTAAATCAATAATCCCATATGAACCAGCTTACTCACTTAGCCCATCAGAGACAAAAGAAATAGATGAACAATTACAGGAACTTCTCCAAGGAAATTTCATCAGAGAAAGTAAGAGTTCATTTTCTTGTCCAGCATTTTTGGTAAATAAGAGAGCAGAACAGATAAGGGGAAAAAAGAGATTGTGTATTAATTACAGACCATTAAATGAGATAATTCTTCCATTTAATTATCCATTTCCTTTTAGTTCAGAACTAATCAGAAGAGCTGCAAATAAAAAAATATTCTCAAAGTTTGATTGCAAATCAGGCTTTTGGCAGGTCAAGGTAAAAGAATCTGACAGATACAAAACATCATTTTCTGTCCCACAGGGATTATATGAATGGAATGTCATGCCCTTTGGTCTTAGCACTGCACCAGCATATTTCCAGCGCAGAATGGATCAAGCACTCAGACATTTAAAAGAATTTTGTGCTATTTATATAGATGATATATTATTATTCTCAGATTCTTTAGAAGACCACTTGCAGCATCTAGATGCATTATACCAAGCCATTAAAAAACATGGTATTTGTTTGACAGCAAAGAAAATGGTAATTGGTACTCCTGAAATTGATTTTTTAGGACTACATCTTCAGGATGGAAAGGTGATGTTACAACCCCATATTCTTGTCAGAATTCAAAAATT
>VDFB02343091.1:0-23094 GCA_007258455.2 Sequoia sempervirens | reverse complement strand
TCTATTGAAAAGGGATCCGTCTTTTTAATAGTAAACTTATGCTATTAAAAATCACACTTGCCTTTCATAAATTTAGCTTTTAGTTTAGAATATTGATAATAGTAACTTAAAGCTTCCATTAATGGCTTCCATGGTAACTTAGTCGTATCCATTTAGCATATTTTGGAATTAGGACTTGCATCTTTAAATCTTGCATACATTTAGAATATATTTGCACATATTTACAACACAAATCTTAGCATATATCATGTTAGATTAGCTTTCATCATGTTTCACATATATCTCTCATTGATTTCTTTAGTTTTCTTCAATAAAACTGATTAAAAAAGGCTCATTATCTAAGGGATTTGGAAAGGGTCGCCATTCCACATCAATGTGACACCACTCCCCCAATAATATAAGTTTCAATGTCTTAGAATAGATGTTTCTCAAGATTTCATGCTTTAGAATGTTAGTTTTAATGGCTTCCTCATTTTTATTGATATTGGATATCTTATTGGGATTGATGCTTAGTGGTTTAAATATGCCTCGTATCCATATGGATCAGGTGTAGTTAACCTATACTATTTCATCGGTCACAATTATCATCATGGTTCTCAAGAGAAATGGTTGTGATTAGGGGAGTATTATCATCATATTTCCCTTGGTATGTATTTTTTGGTTTTCTATAGTTATGGTTATCTCTTTTTGGTTGAGTTATTAATTTCAAATAGTAGAGCCCCTATAGAAAGTGACTTCCTCTTACAAAGCTAGGAGGACCTAAGATCATTTAGAGATGATACACATCTTAGGCAATTAGTATGTGTTATCTACATGTTTCTGATGAAGTTGTGTGAATATTTATGGTTATAACATATTCAAGTTGTTGTAACTCATTTCATATTATTAATTTCCCAATTCAAATAAGCTCCAAAAGTAATTGTTCTATATTTTCAATTTAAAAAAAAAAAGTGGAAAAGTTATGTGATTTGGGAATTTTGTGAGTATTTTATGGGATTCATGTTTATTGGGGATTACAACATTTTGCTTTCTTGGTTGTATCTGAAAATGTATGGTATTTCTTGGAAAAAGTTTTAAAGTGATAATTCACAAAATTGGGATGATAAGTTTATGCTTGTAGATCTAGACTCGGGAAGAACATTAAATTCTATTTAGATGGGTTGTTGTTTGCAAATTCAAACTTGGGAGAATTATCTTGTGAATTTTGCTATTTAATGATTTCATTTATCACTCCTCTATTACACTTTTTCTGCCATAGGTTAGTCCATGAAGGTGAAAGCAATATTTCAAAAATTGAGGTTAAGTATGGGCTTTTTATTACACATTCTTGCATTGAATATTTTAGCACTGTGAAGGTAAGAGAAGTAACTATTTTCCAAATTCATATTCTATGCAATGAGGAGGGAATTATATCTTATATCAGTCCTAAAATCAGCAAAAAATAGATTTGTATCATTTGGAAAGGTCTCAGGAGCTATAGGCTTGTCTCATCTCACACTAGTGCTTTTGGAAAGTTTGTTAAACCTTTGTGAGAAGATGTGTTTCAGTTGGGATGTGAGAATGAATGCATCAAATAGTTAATCATCCAAGAACTCAAATTACATATATTTTGTTTTTGGATTCATAGCAATGGAAAAAACTTGGTTTTCAAAATTACTAATCAAGACCTGTAGATAAATAGAGTAAATTAGGTTTTTAAGATAAATTTGTAAAATCATATTTAGGGAAAAAATTAATATTTATTTTAGTTTTATTATCATGATTCCAAATGTGTATGACATTGGAAATTGAGAGGAGTTATTTTGGAGAAATTTTGCAAATTATGTTGCAAGACTTCAATCGACACATGGAAGTTTGCATGACAGTGGAAGAAATCAATGGACACTTGGCACTAGAGGTGAAATGCACTACATGAAAAGTGAATCTTCCCTTGGTCATAATTTTTGGGTCCCTAACTAGGAAATTGAATATTTTTCAATAAAACATGAATTTGGGCTTCATTTTGGAGGATTCTTTTTGCTGATTTTGACTGAGCTTTTGATCTTCATCAGAGGCTAGTAAACCAATGAAAAAAGGATCTCCAATAATGGTAAAGAAAGGATATTAAGTCTCAAATATAGTGGTTCTAAGGGTCTCTAGGTGCAATTCCACTTAGAGATTACCATTGTACCAAATTCTCTTAAGTTTGGTAACTTGTCTTTAGTTTATTTGTTGGGTTTGTTCTAGTTTGAGTGTGTTTTGTATTTTAGTTTGGGTAGTTGTTGTATACAAAAAATCTATTTGTATTGGAGGTATTTCTCTCATGTATTTTTTCTACCCAAATCAATTTGGTCTTTCAATTTGGTGTGTTATGTGGTGATAGCTTTTAGTTTAGAGTGTGTGTTGGAGCTTCTGGATTCTAGATTTGGATCCAGTTTGGTGTGCTTCTTCTAGATTTTGGTTTATTGTTGTAGATGATGCTTTAGAATCATATATAGATTCTATTGAAAAACATTATTGATGTATCTATTTTTACCTAATCATTGGTGTGAAGTTTGGTGAGTTGGGTGGAGTTGGCTTTCGTTTCAGTGATTGTTTGGCCATTCTATTAGAGGTATTTAATGTGAATTGTTGTTGTTGTTCATGGATATCATATGTTGTATGCGTATGAGTTAAAATGTGTAAATGAAAAATATCACACAAGAAATGAAATGTATTACATGAGAGAATTTGAATCATAAAACTAATCTAATTGCAAAAAATACAAATCCTCTAAAATTGTTCCAATGTTCTCTATTCTCAAGGATCCTTTAAATTATTAGTGCTATCAGATTTTGTATATGCACTATGACTAGTTTGGATGAAAACCTAAGAAATGAGATGTTGTGAGATGCAAGAAACTAATTCCTACATGAAGTATAAACTATGTGATTGATGCCATGATGCTATGATATTAATGTTGTTGTGATAAAATGGAATCAATACTTGCCCTTTTTTCAACATGGGAGATGAACAGTGGAGATGGAAGAAGTTAGAAAGAATCATGGAGAATGTTCCCTTGACCAAGGGCAACATACCAAGTGTATGAGGGAATAAAATGTGTGAAAGAGCGAAGTGTCTAAAGTTTCTTTTGGAATTGGTTGAGGATAATGTAATTTAAATATTAGACATATTTAAATTCATGTGACACTTGATGATGTGGCAAGAGGAAAAGTTGTAGACATGTGCCTAAATTCAAAATTGGGATTTAAATTTAGTGAAAAGATTATTAATTAAATTAAAAAAACTATGTGAACTTGTTTATTTAACTAAAATAGAAGAATGTGATTTAAGATTGAAGAATTAGAAGAGTGTGAACTATATAAATAAATTTGGAATTATTTATAAGTAGGGGAATTAAAGGGTTCATTAATTAAATAACTTGTATTTATTTAATTAATTGTCTTGGCCGATTTTAGGTGTATACATTTTTTCCATCTTTGAAGTAATGTGTTTACACATTGCTTCAAAGAAAAATTTGATGTTGATGTCGACAAAAAAAAAATGAATGCCCCAAATGCTAATTTTCAGGTGATGACTGATATATGATCCCTCAAGAGATAAATCAATGAATTTTTGAATTTTTAGGATTTTTTGGAATTTTTTGAAATTTTGATGATTTTTCGATGACTTGATGATGATTTCAAAATTTTATGATCTAGAAATGATTTATCTCCCAAAAAATGATGTTTAAGTCACTAGGTGATGATTTGATGAATTAAATCCCCTTTGAAAATAAAATAAATGAATGCCACAAAATTCACACTTAATTAACCTTTAAAAGGTTAAAAAGGTGGATTAAAAGCTCATTTTTGCATTTGCAATTTGAAGATTTGAGAGTGATTGAGTGATTGAGTAAATGTGGAGCAAGATGGTGATTTCTTACCATACACACCGATTTGAGCGCGTTAGATGTCACAACCAACCAAAAGTGTACATACCTCCAGTATGTACCCTAAAAGATCTTGTAAATTGTTCAATTTATTTTTCCCAACTATTTTTCACATTTGAATTCAAATTTAAGTGTTTTGGAACATCTAAGCACTGATGTAGTGCATAGAATGACTATTATAGCACATACAATAGATTAGCGCTTAGGGTTTGCATTGTAGTGCATTCATAGGGGGATTTAGCGCATAGATATATTTATCACTTAGAGCTAGATATTTAGCGCATCAAATAACTATTCTAGCACATAAGGTATATTAGCATGTAGGTGATGTAGTTTAGCGCATTAGGTCAATGTTGTAGCACATGTGAAGATTTAGCGCATCGATAGAGGGGTTTAGCGCATTGGTCAAATTTGATGGCGCATTGGGTATTTTGGTGCATTGAAACCCTGTTCTGGCACATCCATGAATTTTTCTGGTGCATGCATGCTTTTAGTGCATAGGAAGACTATTTTAGGGCATACATGGTAGAATGATGAAGTTTTTATTGAACACCTTGTTTTTGATGATTTTTTATCGCGTCAGTTGTTGATTTGATGTTGTTTGATGATGTTACTAGTTTAGATGATGATTGATCTCATGATAGGTGAGATTCACTTTGATTGATACTGATAATTGATCTTGTGATAGGCAAGAATCAATGCTAATTTGATTGATTGATTGACCTCATGATAGGTGAGGTACATTGATAGATTAATTGATAAACCTCATGATAGGCGAGGTTGAGTGATAGATTGATTGATAAACCTCATGATAGGAGAGGTTGAATGATAGATTGATGCTCACAAGATTTGATCAAAGTCTCACCATAGCTGATTAGATTGATAGGCTGATGGATGTATGATTGATTGATAAGATTACTAATTTGCTATATTTTGTGATGATAGGAGCCTTTGATAGTCCTACAGATTTGGGAGCACTTCTTGAGGATGTGGGAGTTGATTCCACACCTAGTGTTGGCTGAGGTAGCCATTATTACACAATTCAAATTATCCTTTCTAATAGATATTCCCCAAATTAGGATTAACAGGCATCTATTGACAACTTTAGTAGAGAGGTGGCATAGTGAGCATAACACCTTTCATTTTCCCATTGGTGAGATGACAGTGACCTCAAAGGATGTCTATTGGATTTTTTTGTTACCTGTTGTTGGAGAGCTGGTATTAAATGATTCTATTGAGCAAGGTGGAATTGATGCACTTCGCAGAGTATTTAAGGATGACTGGATATGCAACTACGAGATTCCTTGGAGAGAGATGGTTGATGCTTATGCCACATTGCCATGATTACTTGCTAGTTTCATTAGAGGGTTCCTTTGTCCTGACCGTAGGGAAAAGGGACTCTTAGTTGGATGGGGTTGGATTCTTGAGAGCATGATCGCCTAGGGTATGAGATATGCATGAGGATGTTGCATGCTTGCCCATTTGTACCATGATTTGCACTAGGTTGTCTACCCCCGAGGGGCCAGTTTGTCAATAGGAGTCACATTGCTTTAGATATGAGCATGGGAGCATATAGTGATCACCCATCCAGTTGTAGATAGAGAGTGAGCAACCATGAGACCATATATTGATGCCTACACAGGTGTGGTTACTCAACGTAGGATCAAAAAACTGGAGTATTGGAGGAGATTATTGGATGACTTAGAGACAGTGACATGGTGGGCCTACGCTAATTGTGAGCAGTGGTCGGAGGAAGACATTGAGATGCCATTTTTGTGCTAGTCTATGTACTTGATTGGTAGGAGACAGTTCATCATTGAGAGATTTTTGTTGAGGAGGGTATTACATTAGTATGGTAGGATATACGGCATGCCCTAGGGAGTAGCCCATTATGCTCAATGACAGATTGATGCGACAGTGTGGGGACCCACTTTGTAATATGATGCTATAGTGTAGGAGTACTAGGGTCTACAGGCCATTTCTTGGGAGATTCATCCAGAGATTTTTGAGGCCCCAATATTGGAGGATTATGCCCAGTACTTCTTTACACACCCCTTCCCATGGATTTAGAGCTCAGATGTGGTAGTGCCACTATTGGATGATGAGGAGAGGGTAGTTGTACATGGACGTAGATGGAGGAGAGATGGGGGAGATGAGGAGGAGGAGGTAGAGATAAGTGATGGTGGAGATGGGGATGGAGATGATGGAGGTGAGGGTGGTGGAGGTCCAGTTCTTGATGTTTGAGATTTGAGAGTGCCTCAGAAGAGGTGATCATTGGTAGCTATGACCCGACATCATGTAGAGATCAAACTACCCTCATAGCAGTAGTAGACACAAATAGTTGCTTTACAAGTGCAGGTACAGACATTGGAGGGTCAGTTAGAATAGGTATATGCTTTCCTTTAGACACAAACCCAAGCCCAAGATCAAATATAGGAACAAGTTGCCATGCTCACTATAGAGAGGGACACTCTAAGATAGTGGGTTGAGTACGCAGAGGGAATAGCAGAGAGATTACAAAGGGTTGTAGAGGTCATAGTTTCAATAGATTACTTTTGAGAGGTACGACGCTCTTCAAGGGAGGTAGAGTTTTATAGGCTAAAGTATCATGAGTTCATTCTTCCAGAGTGTTGGGAGAGCTAAGCATAGTCTGGCAGTCACACTCACACCAAGACTACTAGCAGGGGTGTGACATAGCTTCTTTCGAGAGATCCGAGAGATCCTAGTGTAGGTCCATCTAGTGGGGGAGGTACTGGTCCAATGTTGCCAATACCATCTAGGGGGAGCACGACATAGCTCCAATATATGATTCTTAATGTATTTTGGACATGTATACACTGATTTATCTAAGATATTGATTGTTCACTACCATTTTTTATGATGTACCTCTCGATATTTGGCTATTGTTGTACACTTGACATTATTTTGAGATATATATGGTATGCAACAATGATTATCAATCTATGTGTCTATATATTTTGACTATGATGGATGTCTATGATGGATGCATTTAATTTCTATTATATATGCTATGTGATGTTCTATATGATGATGGTATGATATGCTATGGATGCAAATGATAAAACATGTGTTATGATTCTATGATGCTTTATAAATTATGCCTATATGATACATGTGATGGATCTTATTATGCCAATGAAATGTGATGTATTGTATGTTTTTGTACATTTATAATGCAAATAGATGATGCAATGAATGGATGAATGCATGGTAATGTTAATGCATGAGTGAATGGATGGATGGAATGATCATATTATGGTGCATAGTTCTATGTGTTTATGATGTTTGTATGATGCTTATGTGATGCTTATGTGATGTATGCAATGATGATATGATAATGCACGATTGATGATTCTATATGCTTTATGTATGATGTTTTATGCTATGTGAGATGGATTTGATTATGCAAATGATGCGTGATGTTTATGTACGTTCATGTGATGATTATGCTGATCTAGTTAGTCCTTTGTTAGTCTTGGATTTGAGTAATAAAAAATTCACAGGTTGTATTCCATACATCTTGGAAAATATATCTACACTATTGGTTTTAGATATTCATAACAATGGCACTATATCTTTACAGGGAAACCTGCTTACTAGTCATGTTCTTTAGCAACTTTTTCTTCTTGGAAATCTTACTCTACTAGATATGTCTTTCAATTTTCTTAATGGACCATTATACCATGTCATGTTCTTCAAAAAAAAATTCATCTTGGAAATCTTACTCAAATGTTGGATACGTCTTTCAATCTTCTTAATGGACCATTTGCTTGATCCATTAATAATAGATGAAATGATTTTGATTATGCAAGTGAGATGCAATGCACTTTTTTTTTGTGTTTTCTAATGTGGATATTATGATGTAATGCATGGATGGATGAATGATGTGATAATGATATGATAATTATTTCTAAATGTATGAAAATGATGATGCAAATGATGTGTTTTTGGTTAATGTCAAATGTAATCAATCCTTTAATGATAGAAATAACATAATTGTGAAATTTTTTTCAGCCTTGGAAAACTCATAAATATATCTGCAAGATTGTTATGAATGCAATCTACCTTTACCATGTAGATCTAATATGCAAAGGTTGTCATCATAACAACTGATTTTTCATGATTTTTATCATCATTGAGCCTTTAAAATATTGAAAGTGAGTACAAACATCAATTGTATAATTAGATCATTATGAACTGAGTACTAATTCCATGATTTTTGAAATTGCAAGTTAGCACAACATCTAGGTATAATTAAACCGAGATGAACCAAGCATTTTCATGCAAACAAACAAGAGTCAATCCTTTTCCAATGCAAATTTCAATGTCATCAAGATATTTTATAGCACAATTTGTCGTGAAAAATTTGCACAATAATAATGATCAACTCACAGACAGTAGACAAAGAAAAATCATACTCTTTCTTGGCTCCTCTAGTTCAATACATCATCGAGGTGCTCAAGAGATATGATAACAAAATCAAAGTACAACAATTGAACATTTATGCTAACATGATGATGCAGAGTGGCAGTGGATAACAAACACCCAATTATGATTGCAAAGACACTAACTTAATGCACACCTAGGGTTCACAACTCAAACCTCTTACAGACCTTGGAAACATTGAATCATGTCTTTTTGGATCAGAATAAGGTGTGACAACTTCCTAGCACTTAGGTTTCAACAAACTTCCACAAACTATGGTGAATTAGGCACTTTTCTCCCTTAAGGCTAGTAGCCTTACCCGGTAGGACAGTCAATATAAAATCCACATGGAGGACTTTCAAGACACCAAACCTATGGATTTAGACATCCAAAATGGACCTCCACCAAGTCTCAATACCTTTTCCCATGACTATCAAGGCACAAACCACAATAAGCCATTCTACCGCTGCTCCAAGAGACCTAATTCGCAAACCTACACCTGGGTCTTGACTATCTAGGATCTCCCCTTCACCCCAAAGCCAAAAATAAAACTCCTACAGGTTTTCAACACCTATTACCATCATTCCTAAGTGCCTCTTAAACAGATTCTTCATAATCAAACAAAAACTCACTTTTTTGCTTGTCAATTAGGCTTGCCACATAAAGATGTCAAGCCAAAAACATTGCACCACTTCCTCCAATGAGCCTTCCATTCTCCAATACCTTGAGTAAATAGTAGTAAAGCCTCATATCTTCCATCCCATAAGGATTTGGCTACTTTACAACATGGGAATGGAAGAAATCCACATTTTTCTCTCAAAACCCAGATTTTAAGGGTTTTTAGATCACCTGGGAGTAAAATTAAGATATCCCCCTTATTACTCAATGAAATATCACCAATCCAATTCAAAAAGAAAGCTTATTCAATTACCTTTCCAACCATTACATGATTCAAGCATAAAACAAAACGTACAGACCGTACCAAGTATGGGATCAACAAATTCTACAGGAAAAACATGGGGTTTGAGACCACCCGATAGTAAAATGGGGATATCTCACTCAATTCTCAATGAAATCACACCATTCCAATGCCAAAAGAAAGGTTATTCAATTATATATCCAACCATTATAGTATTAGAGCATGTAACAACACATAAAGGCCATACAACATACGGGATCAACAATTTCTTTATGAAAAACACAGAAAACATCAACTTCTTCTTAGAAACTCCTTCCAAACTTGTTCAACAACCTTGAATCGACCAAGAGAGGCATATTTGAAGTCTCCTAACTCCCTCCAACATCCTCCAACTTCCATTTGAATGATTTGGCTGTTGGAAACATAATTAGACTTCATTTTTTTACTCTTTAATGCCTAATTAAGGCAATTTAGACAATTTTCACCAACTTGCCTACAAAGATGCTTCCAAAATATGTGAAAGGAATCCAAAACAAACTCAAATGTGCAAGGTGACTCCCCTCAAGTGTCTAGTTACATCAAGGAATCCTTATTTCATTAATTTTCCAAAATGTACTAGACTTACAAAGGAGGATGGAGACCTTGTTTGTACAAAAAGTTGGTCATCAAGACCAAAACTCCACCAAATCCCTAGGATACCTATTACAAAGCAATGAAATGGTCCATGAGACCTTATTCCAACATTAGAAAAAGTAAACAAAACATAACAAATGATTCTAGGTCCCTTGGACCCATGGGTGCTCCTGCACCATACTCCCAAGCAAGTAAAAGATCTCAAGTCCTCTTTGAGATCAGGTCTTCTACAGTATTTCCATGCTGGGTAATGTCAGTTTTAGACATCCAAGTGGCATCCTCTTCAGGTAGACCTTGCCACTTAACCAAGTACTCCTTGTAGACCTTCCTTCTAGTCCTCTTTATCTCCTTGGTGTCTAGGATGCATTCAAGAGTCAAAGGTTGGCTGGGGGGTAGGTCCTTTACCCAATCTTCATCCTCCATTGTTGTTGTGCCTGCTTCATCACCTGCATTCACATGAGCTTTGAAAGGATATAAATCAGAAATATTAAAGATAGGAGAGATTGCCACCCCAGGAGGTAGCTCTATTTCATAAGCATTTTGGCCAAACTTGTGGACCACCTTGCAAGGTCCTATCTTCTTCATCATGAGTTTAGTATACTTTCCCTTTGGAAGTCTCTCCTTCTTCAAGTGAGCCATCACCAAATCTCCAACCTTGAACTGAACATCCCTCTTCTTCAAATATGCTCTTTCTTTGTACTTCTCAACATTCTTTTGTAGAGTTTCCTTCACTTGTTGATGGATATCCCTGATTGTAACAGCAAAGTCCTCTCCTTGAGCACTTCTCCTATCAACTCCTTGTAGATCTCTCAATTCATAGACCCCTCTAGGGTGCATGCCATAGACTACTTCAAAAGGGCTCCTACCAATGCTCCTATTCATGGAGTCATTGTATGCAAATTCAGCCTGAGGTAAAATCAGATCCCAAGATTTTCCATGCTCCTTGGTAAGGCATCTTAAGAGATTTCCCAATGATCTATTCACCACTTCAATTTTTCCATCCTATTTGGGGATGGTATGCAGAGCTAAAGGATAGATTTGTGCCAAGTTTCTTCCACAAGGTCCTCCAAAAGTGACCTATGAACTTAGAATCCCTGTCAGAAACAATACTTAAGGGAAATCCATGTATTCTAACAACCTCCTTAAAGAAGAGACCTACTATACTAGATGCATCATTGGTGCATTTACAAGGAAGAAAATGAGCCATCTTACTAAACCTATCAACCACCACAAAAACACTATCAAAACCTCTTTGGGTTCTAGGTAGCCCCAATACAAAATCCATACTTACACTCTCCCAAGGCCTATTGGGAATGGGGAGTGGCTGATAGAGCCCTGCATTTGATGAGGTTCCCTTTGCTCTTTGACAGATTGTACATCCTTCTACATACTTTCTCACATCCACTTGCAGCCTTGGCCAGTAGTAGAACCTCCTCACTTGTTCTAAGGTCTTATCAAGACCAAAATGGCCTCCAAGACTCCCATTGTGTTTCTCCTTTATAATATTCTCCCTCATTGAGCATTTAGGCACACACAATTGACTTCCTTTGAAGAGAAAACCATTCTGCAACAAAAAATTAGAGTATTCACCATGAAAAGTATTCAAATGTTGATCACAAACATTGTATACCTCCTTAAAATCTGCATCTTCATGATACATGTCTTTCAATGCATCAACCCCATGCTTTGGAGTTGGATCTCTTGCACTACAAGTTCCCTTCTACTGAGAGCATCTGCCACCTTATTTGCTTGGCCCTTCTTATGCTTTATTGTGAATGTGTAGGCTTGTAAAGACTCCACCCACTTCATGTGCCTATGATTGAGTTTATCCTGTGCATTCAAGAAACTCAAAGCATGATTATCAATATAAACAACAAATTCTTTAGGTAACAAGTAGTGCCTCCACTTTTTGAGGGCTTGGACCATAGCATATAATTCCAAATCATAGGAAGAATACTTCCTCTTTGCTTCATTCAGCCTCTCACTGAAAAATGCAACCGGTCTGCCTTCTTGGCTCAAGACAACCCCTATTGCTTGGTTACTAGCATCACACTCAATGGTAAAAACCTTATCAAAATCAGGGAGTACAAGTATAGGTTGTTGTGCTACTCTCTTTTTCAGATATTCAAACCCTTTATCAGCCTCATTGGTCCAAGAAAACTTACCCTTATTACCTCCTTTGATGGTGTCCAAGATGGGTGCACAAATTTGATTGAAGTTCTTGATGAACTTTCTATAAAATCTTGCAAGTCCATGAAAGCTTCTCACATCTCCCATTGATTTTGGTGTTGGCCAAGTAAGAATAGAATCCACCTTTGAAGGATCCATCTTCAAACATCCCTTGGAGATGACAAATCCAAGGTACACTAGTTCTCCTTTCATAAATTCACACTTTTCCATGTTGATCAGTAGCTTCTCCTCTTGTAACCTCTTCAATACCATGTTAAGGTGCTTCAAATGTTCTTCTTTAGACCTGCTAAACACAAGAATATCATCTAAATAAACCACAACAAACTTTCCAATGAAAGGTTTCAATACCTCATTCATAAGGCGCATAAAGGTGCTAGGGGCATTTGACAACCCAAAGGGCATCACCAACCATTCATAGAGGCCCTCATTAGTCTTAAAAGTTGTCTTCCATTCATCCCCCTCTCTGATCCTTATCTGATGATAACCGCTTTTCAAATCAATCTTGGAAAAGTAGGATCCCCCTGCTAGGCAATCCATAAGGTCCTCCATCCTTGGCATTGGGAACCTATATCTGATTGTGATCCTATTAATGGCTCTTGAATCAGTGCAAGCCTCCAATTCCCATCCTTCCTTGGTGCTAGGATAGTAGGAACAACACATGGGCTCAAACTCTTTCTCACTAGCCCCTTATCCAACAATTCTTGCACTTGTCTTGCAATCTCCTCATTTTGAGTAGGTGTCATTTCGTATGAAGCCTTATTGGGCAATGTAGCCCCTGTAATCAGATCAATATGGTGGATTATATCCATAATGGGAGGTAGGGAACTAGGTAGTTCATTTACCGTTATGTCCTTGTAGCTTTCCAACAACTCTTGGACTTCTCTAGGTGCATCTTTCTCCTTCCTTGTGGGCAGATCTGCTTCACTCTTTGGTTTCATAATCAGGAAGAATCCTCTTCCTCCACTTTCCTTCAAGGTCTTCATGAACTCCTTCTCACCCACCATCAAAACACTAGGCCCTTCATGCTTTGCCTTGTCTTCTTCTATGAGAGGTGTGAGGTTGTAAGTCACCCCATCCTTCACAATGGAGTATGTATTCTTCTCCCCATCATGCTTGGCCTTCCTATCAAACTGCCAAGGCCTCCCAAGTAGCAAGTGGCACACATCCATAGGGATTATGTCACATAGGATCTTGTCCTTGTATGACCCAATGTTGAATTCTACCCATACTTGCTCTTTCACCAAGACCTGTTGTCCTTTACTAAGCCATGAAACTTTGTATGGGTTAGGGTGAGAAATCCTTTTCAAATTCAATTTTTCTACCATCTCAATTGAAGCAAGATTATCAATTGATCTTGAGTCCACTACTATCTTACACACCTTACCTTGTACCTTGCAATTGATTCTGAAGAGTGCCTTCCTTTGTGGGGGTTCTTCAGGGATTGGTGCCTTGAGTAATGCTCTCCTAATCATCAAGTTCTCTCCAACTTCTGATGTGAGGTTTACTGTAGGTGACTTTCTTCATCTTCATGTACCAATTGATTCCTCCTCTCTCCACCATGAGAGCTTGATCCTTGCTTTCCAGGGCATTTGAAGGATGGATGCCCAGGCTGGTTGCAAGTGTAGCACCTCCCTGAAAACTGATTAGAACCTCTCCCTCCATTAAATCTGCCTCTACCATTGGGTCTCCTACCCCTGAATCCCCCTTTATTGCTTGAGTCTCCACTTGATTCATTAGGATTAGACTCCTCTTGATGTTTTTGGGACTGATTTCTGCCCCCAAAACTGCCTCTACCTCTGAAATTCTTGCCTCTTCCTCTACTTTGTTGCTCTTGTTTCCTTTTTATCTTCTCTTCAGCCTTATGTGCAACTTGTATGCAATCCTCCATGGTCTTAGGAGTAACCAAACTGATCTCATCTTGTATGTTTAGCCTTAGGCCATTGATATACCTGGCCACTTTTTCCTTCTCACTCTCTACATGTTCACATCTCATGCTCAACTTGTAGAATTGCTCGGTGTAGGATGAAACATCCATGTCTTTTTGTTTCAGATTCTACCTCTTTTTGAACTCCTACACCTCATAATCAGTAGGAAGGAATTGTCCTTCAACCTATGCACCATCCTATCCCATGAGTTGATCATGGACTTACCCATCTTCACCCTTTCTCCTTGGATGAAATTCCACCATGTCAAGGCAGATCCCTTCAACTTTATTTTGGAAAAGTTTACCTTCTTATTCTCTGCCATTTCTTTATATTCAAATTAATTATTCAATGCCTCTACCCACTCTAACACTTCTTCCACATCCATCTTTCCATTATACACCGGTAGATCCATCTTCACTTCAAAGGACTCTCCTCTTGATGCTTGCAATGCTTTAAGGATTCTTCTCTCATGAGGGGGTATCTCTTCCCCTTGAGGGTCCTCTTCACCCTCTTCACCCTCTTTCTCTTCTTTAGAGGAAATCTCTTCCTCAATGGCCACTCCTCTCCTTCTGTTCATTTCTTTTAAGGCCTCTATCTCTTCTCTCAAGGCCTTCAACACCTTTGCAACCATCGGTCCAACTTTTGGAGGCATGATGACTTCCTTTCAACAACTACCTACAATCAGGCTTTGATACCACTAGTATGTAGAGTGGTAGTGATAGCAAACACCCAACTATGATGGCAAAGACACTCAACTTAAATGCTTCTATCAAATACTCTTACATGGAGCCTTAAACTCCATTACTCCTTAAGAGATCAACCCTCTCACACCTAGGGTTCACAACTCAGACCTCTTACAGACCTTGGAAACATTGAATCATGTCTTTTTGGATTAGAATAAGGTGTGACAACTTCCTAGCACTTAGGTTTCAACAAACTTCCACAAACTATGGTGAATTAGGCACTTTTCTCCCTTAAGGCTAGTAGCCTTACCCAGTAGGACAGTCAATATAAAATACACATGGAGGAATTTCAAGACACAAAACCTATGGATTTATACATCCAAAATGGACCTCTACCAATTCTCAATACCTTTTCCCATGACTGTCAAGGCACAAACCGCAATAAGCCATTCTACCACTGCTCCGAGAGACCTAATTCACAGGCCTACACTTGGGTCTTGACTATCTAGGCTCTCCCCTTCACCCAAAATCCAAAAATAAAACTCCTACAAGTTTTCCACACCTATTACCATCATTCCTAAGTACCTCTTAAACAGATTCTTCAAAATCAAGCAAAAACTCACTTTTTTGCTTGTCAATTAGGCTTGCCACATAGAGATGTCAAGCCAAAAACATTGCACCACTTCCTCCAATGAGCCTGAAATTCTCCAATACCTTGAGGAAATAGTATTACAGCATCATATCTTCCATCCCACAAGGATTTGGCCACTTTACAATATGGGAATGGAAGAAATCCACATTTTTTCTCTCAAAACCCTGATTTTAAGGGTTTTCATACCACCTGGGAGTAAAATTAAGATATCTCTCTTATTACTAAATGAAATATCACCACTCCAACTCCAAAAGAAATATTTTTCAATTAAATTTCCAACCATTATATGCTTAAAGCATAAAAAAAATGTACAGATCATACCAAGTACGTGATTAGAAAATTCTACAGGAAAAACATGGGGTTTGAGACCACCCAGTAGTAAAATGGGGATATCTCACTCAATTCTCCATAAAATCACACCATTCCAATGTGAAAAGAAATTTTATTCAATTATCTATCCAACCATTATAGGATTAGAGCATGGAACAACACATAAAGTCCATACAATGTATGAGATCAACAATTTCTTTATGAAAAACACAGAAAACAACTTCTTCTTAGAAATTCCTTCCAAACTTATTCAACAGCCTTGCCTCGACCAAGAGAGGAATATTTGAAGCCTCCTAACTACCTCCAACATCCTCCAACTTCCATTTGAATCAGTTGGCTTTTGGAAACATAATTAGACTTCATTTTTTTTACTCTTTAATGCCTAATTAAGGCAATTTAGACAATTTTCACCAACTTGCCTACAAAGATGCTTCCAAAATATATGAAAGTCATCCAAACAAACTGAAATGAGAAAGGTGACTCCGCTCAAGTGTCTAGTTACATCAAGGCATCCTTATTTCATTAATTTTCCAAAATGCACTAGACTTACAAAGGAGGATGGAGACCTTATTTGTACAAAAAGTTGGTCATCAAGACCAAAACTCCACCAAATCCCTAGGATACCTATTACAAAGCAATGAAATGGTCCATGAGACATTATTCCAACATTAGAAAAAGAAAAAAAACATAAAAAATGATTCTAGGTCCCTTAGAATCACAGCCCCTGCACCACATGATAAAGCCATGATTCAAAAGGAGCATCATCCATTTAAAGTTTGATTTGATTTGATTTAGTTTGGCTATTTGATTTGGATGGTTTATGTGTTACTGATTGTGATTGATGTTCAATGTTGGGTTGCACTATGATCATTGTGTTTGTTGTGTTTGTTGGTTTAAGCTCAAAGTTTATTGCCCCTAGTGAGCTGCTGATCTTCCCGCCTAGTGAGACATGACCATGATTCCAGGATATGTACATGAGGCTTTCTGATGATAAGCAGATTGATGGTGAAAGTGAATGGCAAAAGAAAATGGTCGACATACTCAAATAGATGGAAAAGGTAACCTATCACATATAGATAGAGGTGTGGGTTATTGAGGGGTTCATCAAACACATCCTCTTTAGGCATAGATAGTTGATATGCTCCTAATCCAAAGATCCATACAATGCAAGGACCCATTATTTTGGTTCAAATTTTGCATTCTTCTCTCGATCTTGTTGGATTATGGGGATTTTCTTTCAAAACTAAGTCACCCACCTGAAATGTTCTTGGTTTGACCTTGTGATTGTAACTTTGTGACATCTTTTGTTGATAGGATTTCAGCTGATCAACTACATGCTGACAACGCTCATCCAACAATTCCAACTCTTGTAACCTAGAGACCCGATAATCTTCATCTAAAATGGTCCCCTTCAATGACACATAGAGTGATGGTAGTTCAACCTCAATAGGTAGAATTGCCTCCAATCCATAGACTAGAGCATAGGGTGTGGCTCCTATCGGGTGTGAATACTGGTTTGATAAGCCCACAAGGCAGGGTTCAGTTGAACGTGCCAGTCATGTCCAACATCGTTGATGGTTTTCTTTAGGATTTTTAGGATGGTTTTGTTTGAGGCCTCTTCTTGGTTGTTTCCTTGAGGATAGTAGGTTGTAGAAAACTAATGCTAGATATGAAACCTCTCAAAAAGTTCCTGAACATCTTGATTATTCAAAGGTATTCCATTATCCGTGACAATGGATTGAGGAATTCCATACCGACATATGATATAATTTAGAATGAAGGATGCAATTGGTTTTTTAGTGATGGTGGTTAGGGGAAAAACTTCAATCCACTTCGTAAAGTACTTTGTTTATGTGATGATGAACTTGTGTCCATTTGATGAAGATAGATGATTTTTTCCTAGAAGATGCAGTCCCCATTGAAGAAAAGGCCATGTTGATGTGAATGGTTGTAGTTCTTGTGCTAGTATGTGTATCAGGTTTCCATGAATTTGACATTTTTGGTACTTCTTGACATATTGAAAAGACTCCTTCTCTATATTTTCCAATAATAGCCCAAAGGTAGGATTTTCTTAGCTAAAGTTAGGCCACTTGAATGTGTGCCACAAATACCTTCATGAACCTTACGTAAAGTGGTTTTAGCTTCATTAGGTTCAAGACACTGAAGGAGAGTACCATCAAGACCTCGTCAATAAAGTACATCAACTATCAAGGTATGTTGAGATGCTTGTCGAATAAAGTTTCATTTTTGGTTTCAAGATAAATCAGCTGGGAGGGTATTATCTTTTAGATAGGTATATGACTTGTGATTTGGGGTTATCATATGAACTCATAATGGGCTTATTTTTCAAGTATTTGCAAGAGAGAAACAATGGTTGCCATAGCATCAACAACTTTGTTATTGCCTCTAGAAATCTACTCAAATTTGATCTCCACAAAGTACTTTTTGAATTCATCAACCATTCTTTTATATGGCATAAATTTATCATATTTTTTTTGGTAATCATCATTCACCTGAGGGTAAACCCACAATAGTGGGTTATAATTTTTTGAATGAAGAAAAATTAGAAATTCTCATCAAAAAATTTAAAATGGTTTACCCTTTCTAATGAAGGGGGTTCGAATGAACCACCCCCCTTCTAATGAACTCCCCCTTCTAATGAACCCTCCCCCCTTCTAATGAACCACCCTCCCTTCTAATGAACCCTTTTTTGCACCATATAAGGGGGTTCGAATGAACCCCCTTCATTAGAAGGGGGGTTCTAATGAACCCCCTTTTTTCACCTTCCCCTCCACCATTTCAAAATTTATGCATTTTTTTGACTATCGAAGCTTCAGAAGGAGGTGCAAATGGAGTCAAATTGATAAACCAAGTTGGATGATTGTAGTGATCAAAATGTGCTTTCCAACAACTATAAATTTAATATATTTTGTTTTTATTTTATATTTTATTTTTTAGTTTTACTGTACATAGGTTTTTCACCGAACCTCAAGTTCGATGAAAAATCATTGTGGAAAAATAGTAAATTTCAGGGAAAAAAATTGAAAAATATATATCCTCTAGGTATTGATGTCCTCGTTCTAACAAAAAAAAATAAAATGAATTTTAATACATACCAAAAAAGTTATGCGTGCCGAAGTGCACCTATGTCTAAATTGTAAATGTTTTGACTTCAAAACTTAATTAAAAAAAAAAAGTTCAACAAAACGTTATGAAACAAAATGAAACCAATAGATACCAATGTTAGCAACCTAAATTAAAAAGAATCAAAATTTTATCCTTTGTAGAAAAATATTATGTGTGTCAGCATACATCACTTTTAAAAAAAATGTTGTTTACTATTAAAAAACTAGTTATCAAAGGAGCATCTAAAAAAACAATTTAATTCCAATTTTTTAAAAATATATATTTAAAAATCTATGTGACAAAATCTCACAAATCACTAGCTTACATCATTTTCAAATTCCTAATAGTTTACCTACTATAAGTGTCGAAAGTGAAGTTTTCCGAAAATGTTGATTTCACGTCAAGTTTGGCCAAAAGTGTAACCTATTATTGTTTGATGACCCTTTGATTAATGATTAGTTGGGAATCACCATAGACATGCAACTCTTTGATCTTCCACTCGACTGCTACTTTGATTCCAATGATCAATGCTTCATAATCGATTTTGTTGTTAGTACAAGGAAACATTAACCTATAGGAATTTGGAATGGTGTGTCCTTGAGTCATGAAAAATAAGATTCCTATGCCTGATCCATGTTGTGCATAAGATCCATTAAAGTATAACGTCCACTATTGCGTTGATACTATTAGGACATCAACATCTAGAAATTCAATGCTCATTGGATGATCATCTTGTAATGGTGCTTCCACTAGTTGATCTGCTATGGCTTGACCTTTGATTTCTTTTCTATCCACATACTAGATATCAAACTCGCTCAATATCATTACCTCCTTGGCTAGTCTTCCTGTCAAGGTAGCTTTGTTGAGTAAGTACTTCAATGGATCAATTTTCACTGAGTTTGATGGTGTGAGTCAACACGTAATGTCTTAGTTGTTGAGTAGCAAATACTACCACCAGACAATATTTTTCAATAAATGTGTAGTTGATCTCATAGCCATTCAAATTTCTATTGATGTAATAAATTGCCCTTTCCTTTTCCGCATAATCTTCCTATGCTAGTAAAGCACCCAAAGATACTTCTATTGTTGCTATGTAAAGTAATAATGGTTTTCCTTTAGTTGGTGGTACGAGTATAGGTGGTGACATAAAAAACTATTTTAGTTGATTAAAAGGGTATGTGCAGGATCATCATGGAAAAAACAAGCCCTTAAGTGATGAAAAATTCAGGAAAATCAGAGTTAGGCAGCTTGATGTAAAAATTTGAATAAGTTATCTATATTATATTGTAAAATATGTAATAATAGAATTTGTAGAAAAATTGAAAGTAGTTTCTAAACTACTAGGGTTTTTTTTTTTTTTTAAATCCATTTGGTGAAATTTGAAATTTCACGCAAAGAGTAATTTAAATTTTAGGGAAAAATAGGGAAGTGCTTTGTCCGACCACCCTAACCACAATAAAATCATAATATTTTTTATAATATTTTAGATGTAAGTAGAGGACTCCATGTCTTGATGTGATGGATATTTTTTGTAATTTTTGAAGTAAATAATTAATTATTTTTTATTACAACTTTTAAAAAAATATATAAACTTATGTCCTGATCACCTTAACTTGGTCAAAACTTCATGAAATTCAATTTTCTTTTTTTTTAATCCTATAGTATGCAAAGCATGAATGACACATGTTTTAGATTCAAAATTGTGATACCATTTGAAAGCTATACATGTGTTTCAATCAACCAATCAATCAGACTTTAGTCGTAATTCAAATATAAAATGAATAATAATTATTTATTAAATTCAAAGTAAAACATAATTTATATTGGTGGAAAGTTGAGAATCTCCTTTAAAAACCCTTTTTGTTTCATCAATTTTGGGTAAAAAAAAAGTTGTCAGCCACATGGGCCATCATATCACTTACATATCACCACTTTTTGGCCCATCATGATCCTGCACATACCCAAAAGCTACTTCACATTTTTCATCCCATTTAAAAGAAACATTCTTGTGTAGCAAGTGGTTGAAAGGATGAGTTTTATCTAACAGTTGTGCAATGAACCTCCTAATAGATTGGAATCATCCCTATAAAGATCTAAGTTGTTTGATATTTTTGGTAAGAGGCATCTCCATGATGGATTTGACTTTGATAGGATACACTTCAATGCCTTTAGCTAATACAATATACCCCAAAAGTTTAGTTTATGTCACACCAAATACACATTTCTTGGGGTTTAATCTTACATTGAATTTCTCCAATCTGGTGAAGATTTTGTCTAGGATTTCCAGATGTCCTTCTCTGGTGTAAGATTTGGCTAGCAAGTCATCTACATAGTCTTCCATAAAGGTGTGCATCATATCATGGAATATGGTGGTCATCACTCTATGGTATGTATCCCCAACATTTTTCAACCCAAAAGGCTTTACATTCCAGCAAAAAGTACCCCAAGGACATGTGAAAGTAGTTTTCTCTTGATCTATGGGTGCTATCTTTATCTGATTGTAACTAGAAAATACATCCATGAGTGACAAAATTTTGTGTTCAACTCTCAATCTATGATGATGTCAATGTTAGGTAAAGGAAAATAGTCTTTCGGGAAAGCCCTATTAAGATCCCTAAAATTTGTACATATCCTAATGCTTTTATCTAGTTTTGAAACTAGCACAATGTTGGAGATCCATTCAACATAATCAATAGGATGGATAAATCCGACATCCAATAGTTTCTTCAATTTAGCTTTCACCAAAAGAGCAATGTGCATATACATTTTCTTCAACTTTTTCTTAACTAGCTTTACTCTAGGTGGTAGTGATAAATGATGCATGATAGGTTCTAGATCTATGCCTGACATATCAGCGTAGGAACAAGCAAAGTTGACTTGTCTCTCCTCAAAGAACTTAGTGAAGCTTGGATTTTCCTCCTTTGTCATGGATGTTGCTAGATGTAGGGTCTTCACTATTTCAATTGTGCCAATTTTGATTGACTGTGTAGGTTCAATCAACACTAAAGATCTCTCATGATAGTGTTCGAGATGAGTGTGAAATATTCCATCTCTCAGTGCCTCAGAGAGGTTTTCACCTTGAGATGTACTCTTTATTTTTACTTTTTCTTGATCTAATACTACCATTAAATGGTTTTCACTATTAGATCTATTTTTATGTTCATTATTTTGCAACTGAAAGATTTGGCACTCCCCTTGTCTGAAGCTTTTCTATGAGATACGTGGGTGGAACATGTTTCAAGATCATCAGAGAAAAGGAAATTTACAATTGCATCATCATTTGGAAAGATAGGTACATCAAGCAACTCAATTTGGTCCCAATCAATCAGTTCAGGGTGTACCAATGGTAAGGAATTGTCAGATTGGCTAAGGTCAAAAGGGGTAAGTTTCATGATGGCAACATCATCAAAGTGTTCGATAGCAATATCAAGGTCTATGATGTTACTCTCTTCTAAAGATCTATCTCACTTGAAGTATGATCATTTTCACTTGAGTCATTGATATGTTGTGATCCAATTTCAAGTGGTCTAGAACTCAATCTCTGTCCCTCCATACGTGTTGGTGTATACTTTTGTATCACATCAATTTCCTTATCATGACAAGACTCTTGAGAGAGGGAATCACATTCATATTCATTGGAATCCATTTTAGAACTATCTCTTAATTGGAGGATTCTCTCAACAACACCCTGCTGCCTGGTTTCTTCTTTTGATTCTTCTCTGTATCCTAGTCCTATTTTTTCCTTTGAATTCATTGTGATGGGATATATTGGTTCTATGATGCCTTCTTTTCTTTTACCAATAGGACCTTTTCCCTCATATCTCATCTTTTCTAGAATTGTCTTCCCTTTGTCATATTGCTCTATTTGTACATTGGAAGTTGATGCTTGTGATTGTTCTTCATCCTTGTACAACCAATTCAAAACATCCTTGTCTTCTGACTCATCCACTAAAGTGCTTTCTTTTACAAACTTGCCATCAAAGAGCTCAGTTGGTTATGAGGATTGTTGTCTTGATGTGGATGACTGCCCATATGAATTGGGAGAAGATAAGAGTTTTGATAAACACAATGATTGCTCAAATGAGTATTCCCCCATGCCTTTGTCTTTTAACTGGATCTTTTCAACTTGTTTTGATAAGATATTGAGTTGACTTTCATGATTTGATGGAGTAGACTCACCAACACCTTTGTCTTTTGATTGAACCTTTTCCTCGAGCTGATTTGATGAAGAACTTGATTTACTTTCCTTACTTGATATAGTAGAATCATTGATACCCTTA
>VDFB02343090.1:0-18908 GCA_007258455.2 Sequoia sempervirens | reverse complement strand
TTTTCTAAGAAATTTTCTCAACATATGATTGATAAAATGGTGTTTCTCCATGCAATAAGGTTGTGTGTTTTATCATTAAAAAAATAATTTTTTTTTCGGATTTTTCTCAATATATATCCAAATGAATATAGGACATAACGAGTTATGGAAATGGATGAATAATCTTCAAGACCCCCCCTAGATTATTGGGGGATATTTCCATATGATTAAAAATAATGAAGACAAAAATGAGGTATTGACATGGAGGGGAAAGGTAATGAAATATTTTTTGTACAAGATCAAGAAAAAATTAAACTTATTTGACCCTCATGAAGGAATGAAAAGAATAAATAAAAAAATCTGGTACACATGGTATAATTTCCAAAAAGGGAATAAAATGATCTATTATAGATTGGATAGATTCTATGAAAATAAAGAGTTTTCAACTTTGATCGAATTGAAGATGGTAGTAGGGTAAGAGTTTACCCCTACTCTCTATTTGATCACCATCCCATTAAGGTAAAAATACTAATAACTAATGAAAGAACCAAATAATATAACAAGAATGGAGATTTCATCTTGAACACTAACCTTCTTAAGGGTGAAGATTGTAATGATGTCATCTTCACTCTTAGAGAAATCAATAGGTGGGTGTTAAGAGACAAATCTCCATTGAGAAATAGGAAAATAATGTTAAATTTAGGTATTTATATACATAAATAATGACATGAAAAGAGCCATGGATAATAGGAAGATTGAAAAAAACCTTCGTGAATATATTCTAAATTTAGAAACTACTCTACATATATAAGTTAAGAACATTAATTAGAATGAGGAATTGATCAGTGTTAAAAAATACTTAAGGATATTTCAGGCTATGAAGACACAAGGTCTTAGGGTAAGAGCTAAGATGAATTGGTTGAACAATGGAGATAAGGCTCAATTTTTTTCCTTAGAGATATCAAGGAAAAATGGGTTAAAGAGAAAATTGGTAACTCATGGTCAGGTAATAAACTATAAGTGAACTAGAGGAAGTAAAAGCTCAATTCTTTTACTACTACAAAATCTTGTTTACCTCTAAATGGGATACTTTACAAAGACAAAATGCTAGGAACTTCTGTAAGAAGCTTATTCCAAAGAGAATATCCCAAGAAAATGTGATAAACTTGGATAGATAGATTTCCAAAGAGGAAGTTATTAAATCTATTAAAGTTCTAACCTATGATAAATCTTCAAGGGCTAGTAGTATAACTATGAAATTCTATAAGAAAAACAAAAACTGGGTGAGTGAGGAATTGCTTCAAGTTTAGAAGGAAGTAATCAATAGAGGCTTGGTAGGAAACTACATTAGTGATGTAATTATCAAGTTGCTTCCTAAAGAAGGTGATATTTCTCTAATCAAGAATTGGAGAACCATTACTTTGCTGAATGTGTGATACAAGATCCTTTCAAAGATCTTATCCTTGAGACAAGTTGATATACTTTTTTCCTTCACTAGTACCACTGAAATGGGGTTATAAAAGGTAGATATATTTTAGAAAACCTCCTAAATAATTGAGAGGCTATTGAATGTGCTAGATTTTCCAAGAAAAACACTACCATGCTTCTTATAGAATTTGAAAAAGAATATGATAGGGTAAAACACTACCATGCTTCTTATAGAATTTGAAAAAGAATATGATAGGGTGGAGTGGTCCTTTCTCAAGATGACCCTTGAGACCTTTGGATTCCTAAAATTTTTCCCTAGATGGTTTACACTCTATTGAAAAATATTTTTTCTCTAGTAGATATAAATGGATCCCTTTTAGAGCAATTATTTTTAGAGAGGTTGATTAGGAAGGGATGCCCTCTTACCCCTACACTCTTTTTTATTACATATAATTCTATATTCTATCTTTTAAGAGATTCAAGGTTTACCCCTAAGATAAGATGTTTATCCTTATCCAAGAATGAAGACCTATTAAACATCCAATTTTCAAATGATACTATAATTTTTATAGAGCTAGAAGATAATAATGTGGATAGCTTAATTTAGATATTGAACCTATTCTTTACTGCCTTAGGTGCAAAATTATCTAACTATAAATCTATTATTCTTGGTTCGATAGACACCCCCATAGTGTGGTTCTCTAAATATGAATTCCAATGGGGTGGTCCCAATAAGTATGTTAGATTTTAAGGTGTCCCTTTTGTTGTAGCAACAAAAAAAGTATCCCTTCTTCTTTTCCCTTGCTTGTTTGGGCCTCCTTGTAAACTAGGCTTAATGGTGCCTTGATTTTGTGTTGTAATGTGTTTAATACATTCACATTAGGGTATGGGCCCTTGTGAACTAATGAATTTAAATGGTACCTTGCTAAAGTACTGTGAAGTGTTGTAACACAATTGTACACTTTTCTAAGGTTTTATTAATTAACTGGACCTAATGAATCTCTCTTTAATCAAAATAAACCTTAATCCTAACTTATTTGAAGGGTTGTAAAGTGTTGTAACAAACTTTCACACTTTTCTAGGGTTTTCATTAATAATTAGGACTTATTATGCTTTAATTGTCCAGCCTTATTTTGCATCCACGAGCCTCATTTAATGTATCTTTTTGAGGATAATCCTGACACAAATCAATATCCAATCATAATTCAGGTGTTTTTAGGTTGTGTGGCCCAAATTTGGTGGTTTGGGAATCATTCACCACCTTGGGAAAATGAGTCCCACCTAGGTTTTTAGGTCTCAAACTTGGTTTCACACCTTTCTAAGAATTTTTGAAAATGGTCCCAAAAATTATGCCTAATGGGACTCATTTTCCACCTTAGGAAAATGAGTCCCGTTTAGCCCAAAATCAAAATTAATTCAAATTTTTGGTAAGATTTTATCCTCCTAGATTTGATGTTGGCTTTTAGTGTTGTAATTTTGGGAATTCTTGCATAATTAATTATAAATACAATTTCCTTTCATTTATTTTAACCCCAAGCATTCAAGTATTCATCCTTATAGCAAGTTTGAGTTCACAAGTGTATTCAAGTCATTACAAGAGAATTCAAGAGTATTCAAGGGCAGATCATCAAGCATTTTAGAACAACATTCAAGCATCAAACATCATGTCAAGGAATTCATGCATCATTTTTGTTTTGGAGCTATCATTTGTGATGTAGGGTTTCATGATTCATGCTAGCACTTCATTCAAGATCTATCCTATTCAAGCAAGAGTCAAGATCTACATCCATTGGAGACATCTCATACATGTTTGTAGCATCTTAGTGTGAGGGTTTGGTGAGTTTCAACATCTTATTTTGTTCATTCATCATTCTTAATTCTTATTTCATTCTATTTCAAGGTTTGATTACCAAAACAAGGTTTGATCAAGGCAAACCCCTATCCATTAACCCAACAACATTTTCCCCTCTCTTTAGTGTGTGATTTGTAGATTTAGATTGAAGAAACATTGAAGAGAAAGATTGGAGAAAGTTGTCATTTAGTGCATAAAGTTTTTAAAGTTTTCATTAAGCATTGGAGAACATTGGAGAGCACCTATAGGTTGATTTAATACAAAGATTCAAATCTAGAAACTTGAAGAAGTAGATTGAGTAGACTGTGAAGAGTAGATTCAAATCCTAAAATTTCAAAAAACCCTAACTGGACTAATTTGCCACTTCTAGGGAATGAGTCCCAATTTTGGTCAAAATTTAGATTTTTATAGATTTAGATACCCATTTGCCAAATTCTTGTTCCTGCACAGAAACCTAGATTTTGGATTGATTCACCTAGCTTGGATAACAAGTTCCACTCAACATTATAGACAAAATTTCTAGCATTTCAAGCCTCCTTCTAGTCATCTCTATATTTCCAGGTGCACATAATTCATCTTACAACTTGTTATTTTATTTCATTTACTTTTCTAGGTCATTTAGTGTTGCTTTACATTGAATTAGGGTTTTGCATTACATATTACATTTCAACATGCATTGCATTTTTCTTTCCAAGTTCTTACTTGGTGGAAAACCCCTCATTATTTTATAATCATCCCCTAGGACAACCCTATTGCAAGATCTCTTTCTCCTTTGCATTGAGATCTCTAGGGTTACCCTTGAGTGGAATAGTTGAAAGTGGGTGTGCTCTATGTCCTAAACCATATGATAACACTTGTCCCACATTTTTTGAGGTTCCATTTTGGTGAACCTACATTTAGAACATCATAATTCTTATTTGGAGTGCATCATCATACTAGATTTGGCTTGCATTAACATTGCATTAGGATTTGCATTAGTTAATTGGCATTCTAGGGTTTTAAAATTTTGCATTAGTGAAAGTTCATATAGATTACATTTTTACATCCTACATTTGTGAAATTAATACAAAATCTTCACTTGCACTTAGAATACAGATCATACAACATAAAAGGCCTAAAAAGCAACTCAAAATTTCTAAATTTTTTGAAAAAAATCCCTACTAGGACTCATTCGCCACCTTGGGAGAATTAGTCTCAGTGTATATTCTACACTGCATTTTTTGGCATTTCAAGTGCTACTTCTATGCTCCTGTTTGGTGTTGTTACCTTTTCTATTTCATTTTACAAAGTTTTTGTTTCATCCAATTCATTGCATCTAGTTTAAATGAGCTCATTTTGTGCATTGATTAAAATCCAAATTGCATCTCAAACATCTTAGTTCACATTTTTGCATAGTTTAGAATCTAAAATTTGCATAATGGATATGTTCTTTGGTAAACTGTGGATTTCCTTGAAGTCCTTAGTGGTTGTGTCAAGTTGTGATTTTGGAAATGATCCTAATGAAATTGAACTGATTCATGCTCCTTCAACTCCTAATGCATGTCCTCTTCATGATGTTGACATCATTGGAGAAGATGATGGCAACATGAATAAGTTCGTAAATGATTTCCTTAACAACCTTGAAGTTAATGCATCCTTTAATTGATCAATGAAGAAACCAACAACCCCTATAATACCACCTCTTGAGATGTTTGGTTATTTACACCCTATAGTAAATGAACGTAGTTCCTCTAAGCAAGCAAACACACAACTATTCTATGTTAACAAAGTGATAGACATTCCCATCAACCTTGAAGAGACATATGGAAAATGATTCACGATATTATGCAAACAAGGATGTGATAAAACAAGTGAGCACACAATTCATCAACTCCTAGAACAAATACCAATTGAAGAAACTAAAGGGATAAGATATCAAGATCCTCCTCTCAACATAAGTGATCCTAAAGAATACCTAAGCTTCGTAGTGATGGTACGATTATCTTAGATCCTCCTCCTGATATAAGTGTCCTCCTTCCTAAAGAGAAACCTGTACCTCCTAAGGATAAGGATAACAAAGAAAAAATAATCTCTAGACCTCATGCCCTAATCCCATAGATAGAGAAGTTGGTGAATCTAACAAGTGTAAGAGGCCCTACAAACTAAATAAATTAAAATTCCCTTATTGACCACCTGAAAGTGAAAGAAAATTATAAATACTTACAAACCAAGGACTTATACTTTTGCCACCTAAAAAGAAGAAAATTGTGTTCTCTCTTTCGCTTCTAGGGTTTTGGACCTAAAAGGAGAGGAAATTTCCATACTCTTCACTCAAGAACAAACCTTTGAGATTTCAATGCAAAGGAGATTGAAATCTAGCAAAGGGGATTGTACTAAAGGTTGAATGAGATCTAATGATGAGTTCACCACCAAGTGTAAACTTGGAAAAGACAATGAAATACAAAACACAATGTAAAACCCTAATTGAATGCAAGACAACACTAAATGACCTAGAAAGATGAACAAAATGCAATAAAAAACTATAAAACTGAAAGTGTGCACCTAGGAGACTAAAGAAGAAAGAATGATAGTCTAGATCACTGAAAAATTTGTTTTTGATGTTGACTATGACTCATTCACCAATATGGGTGAACGAGTCCAGTTTTTAGGAAAATGCACTGGAGCAAGTTTCAGCGAAAAGGGTATCTAGATCTGTAAAAATATTTGTCAAGCCTGTATAGTGGGACTCATTTTCCAATAATGGTGAATTGGTCCACTTCTTCTTTTCTAGAAATTTTGAATTGGATTCCGTGCCTCTCATTCTGCTCTGCTATTCCTAATTGGTTTCTAGATCTAAAACTACAAATTTCCACCTATAGACCTTCTCCAAGCTTCTCCAAGGCTTGATGACAACTTTGAAAACTTTAGGGATTTGAGAACTTTTCTCCAACTATGCTTCTTGGAAAATCTACAACCTAGCCTTGCAAATCACACACAAGAAGAGGGAAAAATGTTGTGGGGTTAGAGAATAGGGGTTTTCCTTGGTAAAACCCCTTGTTGGTAATTAAACCTTGAAATGAAAGAAAATATGAATGGAGAATGATGAATGAAAAAAGACAATGTTGCAACTCACCAAAGCCTAGCAAGAAGGTGCTACAAATATGCTTGAAATGGCTGCAATGGATGTGGTTCTTGACTCTATCTTGAATGAGATGGATCTTGAATGCAATGCTTACTTGAATCACAAAACCCTACACCACAATTGTTAAAACAATAACAAACATGATGCAAGAAGTCTTTGACATGATGATTTATGCTTGAAGAATTCTCTAATATGCTTGATACTATTCCCCTGAAATGCCTTGAATGCTCTTGTGAACTTGCTAAGTGATCTCTTGAATGCTAGGTGTTGAATATGAGTGAAAGAACCTTGTATTTATACTTAATTATGCAAGAATTCCCAAAATTACAACACTACAACTTGACATCAGATCGAGGAGAATAAAATCCCACTGGAAATTTGAATTAAATTTAAATTTTGGTCACACAAGAATTATTCACCGAAGGTGGTGAATGAGTCCCATCATACATAAAGTATGAGACAAAAACTAAAAAATGATCAGAAATGTGTGAAACCTCCATCAGGGCCAAAAAGACCTAGGTGGGACTCATTCACCCAAGGTGGTGAATGAGTCCTAGACACTAAATCTAGGCCACACAAGCCATGAACACTTGAATTATGATTGGTTAGTGATTGGTTTCAGGATTATCCTTGAAAAGATGCAATAAATGAGGCTTGTGGATGAAAAATAGGGCCAATTAAAGCAGAAGAAAGGCCAATTATTAATGGCAAGCCTAGAGAAATGTGAAAGTGGGCGAGTGCATGAAGTTGGTCACACTTTTGTGGCCAAATGGGAAAAAATGGGGAAACACATAACGCGCTCACGTTATAACATGAGCGCGTTATGTGCTTTTAAAAGAAAAAATAAAGTGAAATGTGTATCATTTTCTTTTCACTATTTCTCAGCTCTGCCCGCGGCCAAAAACCCTCAATTTTGCGCTCGCGTTCTAGGAGGAAGGACTTCTACAAATTTCATCAAGAACAATTGGATTTTGTCTACAAATATGGCACCACGATGATGAAGAGATGCAGGAGGTAAGTATTGTTTACTATTTGTTTTGAATTTGTTAGTTTGAAATTGATTTTGTTTGTTTTAGGTTAGATTTGATTGGTTTTTTTCAATCTATAGGAAATCCTGCAAATCCTCAACAAGAAGAGGAGGTAAATCCTCAACAACAAAATCCTCAACAAAATCAACCTCAACAAAAAAATCAACCTCCCCCACCATTCTCTTAATTCCCTCCTGGAACTCAAGAAAATTTGAGTGAAATTGAGAACAATAGAAAAAAACTTGAGGATCTTATCAATATGTTGAGTGATCCAAATGCTTCAACCACAGAAAGAATGCTTCTAGCAAATTCATTGAAAGACATGTTAAAAAATGTAGATGCAATCACCCAACAAATATCTGGATGGCAAGATAGGAGGCAGACATCTAGGGCATATTATGCAGACAAATTATCATATAAACAAGTAAAAGATTTAAAAATTACTAGAGGTGATTTGTGCTCTCTATTGACTGACCCTAAAACAAATCAAAATCTTACCCTCAATGCAAAGAGGTTTCCTATTCATTGGTGCCACCACCAAGAGATTAAGAACAGTTTTTATGAAATATGGTATATGGTCTTTGATTACCCATCGTGCAATAATTGTGAAGTCCCCCAATATTTTCTTAGGAAACTATACAATGAGTTTGTATTGAACCAAATCCCAAATTATTTTGATATGAGGGAGTTCTAGGGGAGAGGTGGGGGGTCAGCTCGGGATAGGCCTAGTGCACAGTCGGATCCTATGTGGCAAGGGAGATGACCTCTTGCTAGGCTGCCTCATGAGCAGATTGTGATGCCTGCTGTTGCGAAGGAGAGTGCCGACATAGAGACATTGCAGGCGATCACAACTTTGACCTAGAGTGTCATCCATCACACTAGCCCTATTGTACGACGCCATCTAGGGGAGTCTTCAGGTGGTGGCCTTCGAACCCATGTGTGTCAATCTTGCGAGGTGACTTGTTTGTATGACCCTACTGACACTCAAGAGGGTGCTATGCATGATCCATATGCTACTACGCAGCCTGATCCATATGCATCTATGGGGATGGAGAGGACGGCTGACATTTTGCATGATGCATATGTCATTGACACTCAGGTAAAATTCAACATGTTCATTGAATTGAATTTATTAAATTTTGATTGTGAAATGCAAGATTAACTAATTTAGTTTTATTATTTTAATAAAATTGTAGGGTCACAGTGTAGAGATTGGATACACCAGTCATCCACCTACTTATTTTTGCAGTACACCTATCGGTGGGGTATGTAAAGTTAGTAAACAATTATAAATTTATTACATGTGTTAAAAGCATTGTTTTACGAATGGTATTTTAATATGTGATTTTGGATGTTGAACAAGGTACTGTTGGAGGTTTCAAGGAAACACCTCCGAGTGCCAGTAGATTTGATCAAATGTTCACGGAGGTAATATAGAATTTAAAGAGAACTTAAGTAATGAATTCTAAGTTTAATAGATTTGTGTAGTTTATATTCATATTGTTGACTCCATTGCATTACACGATCATTCAAAAATCAAAGCATTACTTCAAATTTGATAACTAATAATCGTAAATATATCCTCTGCTTAATACTTGTACTCAAAATTTTGTTCATTAGATCTCATACATTATGTCATCACATGGATCGCTATTGTAACTTTGTGATTGAATAATTTGTTGTTTTATTTTCAGATGTTGGTGACAAAACACCTCCAAATGTTATAAGGGAAATGGATATTGGTGTTTCATCTGCTATACAATCCTCCATGGCTCTGATAGAGGAGGTATGAGGCAAAATACTAAATTTCAATTTACATTTGTTGTTATAGATGTTAGTTCTAGTGAAAAAATCAAACCATTATTGATTCGTAGCTTAATTCCTATTTGGATGGTTTATACAGGGCTTGAGCATGCCTAAGCATTGGCACGCAAATATTTCCATCATGGAGAGTGATCGCGGAGATGGCCGTGAAGTGATTATTTTGTTAAATATATTAATTTTTATAATGTAATTTCTATATATTAATACCTTTACTTCTTATGGTTGAAACTTCACCGTGGTTAAACACTAGGAGGAGCAAGAGGAGCACTCCTGTTAATACCGTAAATGGGTGACAGACTTGATCGGGCCATCAAATTTCCCAAAGAAAGGGAAAGAAAATTGTATTTGAACCAAAAGTGAGAGAAATGAATTTTGAATGCACGTATCTTTGTTGTACATGCCTACATGGCACTTTGTAAATATTTTGTATTGATATATTTGAAATTGAATGCCTATATGGTGACTGCTCTATATATGGCCATTTCCTTTTGTAACTATATTTCTACACTTATATCAACATATATTGATGTATGCATATGGCTATTTGCTTAATACAACCTTTTATCGATGGTGTCCATTTGCAAATTATAAATTCATGGTTCAATGATATGAGTTACGTGTATTCAAGTGTATACTTTACAACTTACGCACATATATTTTTTGACTTACATGTGAACATCGAAAAGTGTGAAAATTTATGTGTTTGGAAGTCAAATGTAAGCCAATTTTGCAATTCTCATTTCTTGCATACTCGATCTTATGGACTTATTCATTCCTAGCACATATTGTGAATATTTCTCATTTGGTGCAGAAGACAAATTCCTCATTTTTGAACCACTCATAGCAAAGAGATTCACAATAAGACTTTAGCATTGTAACACTACTCCATACTTCTCTTGTCTAGACCATAAAGGATTGAAAATTCTTAATTTGATGCAATGATAGTCGTGAGATGATAATTTATATAACCATGACTATTTTGAAACTTTGCATCTAATACTGCATCAACAATAACTTAAGAAGTGTTGCATAAGAGTGTTAGGTTTGATAGGCCTTCTCTTCCCTAAGGGAGGAGAGCTTGCATCTTGAATTTTGAACAAAATTTTAAGAAGCAAACATTTAACCTAAAAGCTTCAAACCTAGATGACATATTTGGCTAAGTCTATCTTGAAAATTATCAATGCGTTCAAACTCTAAAGGAGATTCTCCCTAAAAAGCAAATCCTTTTACCCTTTTTCCCAAGGAAAGAAATTGCAACAAGTTGCATGTGATTTATCTTATTTCTTTCTCACAGTTCCTGGTCAATCATTCATGGCTCAGGATAGTTCCGTTCCAAGGCAAGGACACCCAAAAATCACTGAGATTCTTCTACGATCTACAAGAAAAAGGTTTTGGCTCTTTCACAATGTAAATAATTATGTAACATTGTTTTCTTGTTTTCCTTCCACACAGAAAAATGTTCACACTTTTCAGATTGATCAATGATCAATAATGGCTGATTGTAAACACTTGACATTTTTATGTTTGAACTTTAATTTATAATTTTGGATCATGACATTTGAGTAGATCACTAATATTTTAATATTTCACTATGAAAGTGGTGGTGTATTTTTGCCATGTTATTTGAATATTAATATGGTGGTATTTGACTATTAATATGGTGGTGTATTCTGAACTTGATTACTACTGCAAATATGTATATATTTCTGATTTTTATATGTTTTTGTATGACCAAACCCAAAACGAACCCAACCCCAATTTTTTTTTTTCCCTATCCCGAACCCAAAACTGAACTAGTAACTTAGTAAAAAATAGATTTTTGTAGTTTATATTCATAACGTTGATTACATTGCATTGCTTCACGTTTCATAAGTAATAACTAGATGCTGATAGATGACGAGTTTCGAATTACAATAAGTTTTTACAAATTCAATACAAAAGGTTATGCAATTACTTCATTGCATAACAAATAACTAGGGCGACCACCAGTGCATTTGGTTTGTCATGGCACTCTATGGACCACACATTTCTTTGGGCACTTTTTCAAAGCGATTCAACTGCCTTGTCTATACTACCACATTTTTTCATTACATGTCTACGGAGCATTTTTGTCAAGAGTAGTTGAAGTGTTTCCTTGTTGCTATGGTTGAGAAGCCTAAAACAAATTCTTTGAATGGCTATGGATGCTTTGAAGAATCTATCAAAGCATAATAGTAAAAGCAATATCGCAGACGAGGCGGTGAACTCTTTGAAAATGCCTCAAAAATGAATATGACTGATGGAATGCCACTGACAATCCAAATGCTAAGCATTCCATCACCATGAGACCTCATTTCTTTGAGGCATTTTTTTCAAAGAGTTCCTTTGCCTTGTCACCTTTTCGCACATTTTTCATACATGTCTATCAAAGCATTTGTAAGCAGGTTCAGCACTTTATGAAGCCTAACAGGTGCTTTCGAACAAGCTATGGATGCTTAGAAAAAATCTATCATAGCATAATAGTAAGCAATAGCATAGACAAAGGGAATGAACTGTTTGAAAAAAATGCCTCAAAGAAATGTGGTCTCATGGTGGTGGAATGCCATGATGGTGCAGGAGCACCCAAGCTCCTTGAGGATCATTTGGAGAGTCAGGAGATGGCAGGGGTCTTGAAGGCCTATAAACCTTTCCAAAGCATCAATTATAGCATTTTGAAGCCTATAATGGCATTTGGCATGGATGAGTGTAATAGGAAGATCAAAAGTCCTAAGGGTCCTGATAAGGACCATAGGACCAAATTGACTTGTAAATGGAACAATGATGTTATAGGAGTTTAAATAGGTATATGATGTTTTAATTAGGTTAAATAAGGTTGAATGATGATATGTAATAGTTTTGGAAGCTTTATAGTTAATAGGAGTTAATAAATTGCAATGTTGGACATTCAAATATTTGAAATCCAACTTTGGGTGGAAAAGTGAGTTTTAGGAGTTTTAATCACAATAATGTAATAAAATAAATTCTAATTGGTTGCAACAGTTCTACGATGAGTCTATAAGCTTGGAGAAAGCATTTGTATGGAGGGTTGGCTGATATTGCAATTGTTGTATGGATTGCTACAGAAAATCAATAAAAACTTCAATCTTTTTGCATTTTCTTGAATTTTTTTGATGAATCTCTGATTCCTTTTGGTGTCATGCTCATTTGGATGGTTTAAGAACTTGCATTTACATGCATTTAACCTTTTGAATGACCTGAATAATGTTGGGAATCAGTTTCTTGTGTTATATTGTTGACTGTCCTCAAAAAGTACAAAATTTTCACTAGTTTTGAGAGTCTTTATGAATAAATGATCCATTTCATGGGAGAGTGTGACTGAAAACTTGTGAAATGGATCATATATAACTTGTATTATACATATATAGCAAGTTATTGTGTAGGAAAGAGTGATTATAGGGTGTACATCGAGTTTTAGCAAGGAAAAGGGCATGAAAATGGTGCCTAAAGTGTAGCAGTGGGAGATCTACCTTAATAAGGGGTATATTTCTGAGTTTAAGGTGTTTAGATATGTTGAGTTATTGGTGAAAAGTCCAAGAGAAGGTTCTGGAAGTGTTGGGAAAGCTAATTTTCAAGAGGCCCTAGTTTTAGAGCAATTTATTGAGGGTTTTGTGATTTAGAATTATTTGAGGTGTCAAAGAAGACTAATACCTTGAAATATTTGGTTTAGGAACATTTAAAACACTATTGAAATTTTTCATAGTTGGGGGATAAAGTTTAGAGGGTTGCTTTGAAAAGAGTAGGCTAATTAAGCCTTAAATTTGAGAGTATGATTTTGGTAGGTTTGATCCTGAACAAGTGCCATAAATGATTTGATATGTTTTGTATCATCATGAATCACATATGAATCAGTCATTATATTGAGTATTCCTTTAGGGAAGTTGAGTGAAAAGTCAAAAAACCATTGCTAGAAGCCTAGTTGGGCTAGAAGCCTAGTCAAGGTGCAAAAAGTGAGTTTTGTCTAAGACAGAGGTTTGGGGCTTTGAAACCATTCAAGACAAGTTTTTTTGAGTTCCTTGAAAGGATCACTCCAAGGTTTTGGGTCCATTAGGAAAGCATCTAAGTTATAAGTACACTATTGAGGCTTGTCTCCATTAGGGTGCCTGAAAGAGTGTTTGAGATTGCATCATTGTAATCCTTGAAACTTTGAGTTTTGACTAAAGTCCCATCCCATCTACATCACATGAAAATAAATTTTGTGGATTTTCATGGCATTCCATCTGCATGAGACCACATTTTACCGATTGCATTTTTCAAACAGTTGTTGCCTTCTCTGTGCTGAGTACATTTTATCACATACATGTTTACTAAAGCATTCTATCAAATAGTTCACTTCCTTGTTGCTATGGCTAAAATCCTAAAATAGGTGCTTCCAAAAAGCTATGGATGCTTGGAAAAAATCTATCAAAGCATACTAATAAGCAATAGCATAGAAAAGGCAGCAAACTGTTTGAAAAAAGCCTCAAAGAAATGTGGTCTCAATGGTGATGGAATGCCATGACAATCCATAGCAATTTTCTTGTCATGGCATTAGTCATGCCATTCCATCACCACATGAGACCACATTTCTTTGAGGCATTTTTCAAAGAGTTCACTACCTTGTCTATGCTCTTATGAATAGAATTTATTGAAATTCGAGATGCTCTTATAATGTCTACGTCATAGGTGGTCATGATAAGGTTAAATTCAAATGAATAACTTGAAATTTCCTCATCAAGATTTGCACAAACTTTTTTAATGGCTTAAAATCATAATTGAGATTTGTCAAGATCATCAAAATAAGGATGTTGCATTGCTTTTCTACTTGAGATTCTCTTGGATGGCTCATAAATCTGCATTTTATGCAAGGGGACACCAATCAATGTTTTCCTGGTTACATACAGATACACAAAGTAAAATAAGATGATAGCATTGGAATCAACCAAACTGACATGGATACAAGTATAAATTAATAAGAACCATTGTGCATATACTTACAAATTAATCCAATGAACCATCTGGGTCTACTCTACTCTTTATTGAGTCAAGTATTGCCTCATGGTCAGACTCATAGACCTTCCACAAGGTCTTGTTCAAAGGTCTACCCCCATATTTGCTCAAATGAACATTGGATGCTACGGCAAGGTTTGAGTAATGAAGAATCTTACGATGCGCGTCAAATTCCTCAAACAATCAATGTTTAACACTCTTATGTGGGTACCTTCTCAGCCACGTTCCAGTAACAACAACTGAGCTTGTAGGGTATTCAATGTTTTCTCCATCTATAATTGGGGCTTCCAATTTAGTTTTTGCCTCAACACAATGACACAAGTAATAGTCTGTACCCTCTTCGTTGTCTTCATCTACAATAACTACATAAACATGCCTTGCATTTATATGTGCGACATATCTCTTGAAATTAGTCAACATTATGAATACAATACAAAGTAAGATAACAATATGGAAATTCAAATACTAAGAAAGTAGGTATATTACCTAGTTGAACTAGATCCGATACATGGTCAAAGTTGACATGGTCAAAGTTGACCGATGATTCCATCCGTGTTAGTTCCAATGCCATCGAAGGGTGATACATGTGAAGTGGGCTAAGATAACTTGTCAACCATTTTTCAACCCACTCCCCTAACTCACAATCATTCCACGCTTGCATTGTACATGAAGAACAAAAGCATGCCATCTTATGTGTATCGATACTCCATGAACCTGCATTTGAGCTAAGGAAAGAGTGCAACTCACTCGATCCTGTTAGTGTACAACAATCCTCATATGGTGCAATGTTAGTATCATCCATCAACCAAAAAAATCTATGAATTGAAGATGTACCTTCATTACCTAGACCCATCGAACCATTACACCACTCGACGATTGACCTTGCATCTATCAACTGTGCACTATCTTTATACTTTAACTCTTCTCATGCTAATGCTCTTTTCATGCATGCTCCTGCACCGTCATGCTCTCCCTTTCAATGTCCAACCTCACAAAAGTTCCACATATGTTGAACATGTGTAGTGAGATGCATCCTGCACAACTAGTAGAACATGCGGGCGTTCTTGAACTGTGCTACACAGTTATTTGACCATATTATATGCCGATCATATGATATGCCCCTCTGAGCCAAATGGTTGTAGAACATCTAGAAGAAACCTTGCATGAACTATGGAGAATGTGTGCGATCATCACTAATATAAAAGTGATACTCCCTCAATACCTTCCTTTCGTCCTCTGTACTATCATTTGCATGTATGAATGCTATGTGCCATAGTCTCCGAAACACAATGTGGAGTTAATATCTGTATTTGCACCTCTGCGTTGTGGTTGTAGAGTGCGTTCTTTGCAATTCAACCGATACTATGCTACCAAAGTGGAAAGGTGTCCTTGCATAGCTTGAATTGTGTGTCCAGCCATCGGGCTCTATGGGTATGCCTTGCATACTCATACACTAGATTCTCACAAAACATGGACATGAACTAATACACTGGAATCTTCTGAATAACCAACTCACACCTTTTTGATTAAGACCCATCTTTTGTAGGATATACCACTATTTTATACTTCCCAAATTCTAATAGTTTTTGTCCCGCCTCATATGTGCTTTCCATATGTTGACATACTAGCATTCGTTGCAAGCCAACACAACGCTCACATGAACCATCCAAGCATGCTGTCCTATAGAATATTTGGCCATCCTCTATTTGACATAAATTTTTTGATAAGAACTTTCTTGAAGATTTTGGTGGGGCTTCTATGCCACAATCCTGCAAAACATCGTTAGTATGAAAATGTAAACATATAGAATGATAAACATCATAATGGTTAGAGAATTCAATATGTAGTTTATAGCAATAAGTAGTGCGTGTGTGATTTATCTTGACATAAAAAGGTTTAATCATTTCAAAAAATCTTTGAGAAATACTAATTTAAGGATAAGAATTTTGAAATTTATGAAAAATTTGGGTTTGAGTCGTATCCAAAAAATGCTTTGGATGTGGCTCACGGTTTCAACTACCAATTCTCCTTCTTATGACATCCCTTTGATTCAGAGATGGCCTTGTATTATTCTTCCAATAATCTTCAATTAGTGTTCTCAATGCTTCAACAACTTTTTTATCTTTGTGTGGCAGTCTCCTCGAGAATTCCCATAATTCATTTGAATCAGTGCCCTCAATTCTTTTCCACCTTTGAATGGCGTTTGATAAAGTTTTTCTAGTATTTCCCATTTGTTCACTTGTCTTTTTAATGAGGTGAGATCTCTTTGTTTGATAGCTTACCAAAGTCAATGTAATGACACGTCAGGTGACATTACTATCCTTTGAGCGTGAGGTCTTACCCACACTGTCATAAGCATCCATTAGATTATTCACAATAGTGTTTTCACTTGATGCATTCGATGTTCTCAACCCAAGAGTCTTCATGATGTTTCTGTACTTTAAACCCTGCATCATTTGAACAAATAGTTGACATCTTGCAGTCTCATTTAGCCTTTCAAAGAACATTTGCCAAATCTTATCAGCATATCTTCTACAAGTGCGTTCTGGAATCTTACCTTCCTTGTGCTGCAAAATATCGTCATCAATATTAATCAAAAACTTTGGCTTTCTACGCAAAATTGTAGGTGGTGTTCTCTTGCAAATTTTTGCCATTATAAAGCATTATCAATTTCATCAATATTTAATTGAGGTGGGCTACAGATTGCAGCCTGCCGATCAAGGGTGGAATAGAGGCAGCAGCAGGGTTCCGCGATGGGATGGCATACCTTGTTCCTCAACTCTGAGTGATGATGTACTCTCAACTTCAGATGTGGTGGATGGTTTCCAACCATACTCACTTGTGGTAGATGGTGTCCCTCCATATTCGCTTGTACTTAATGGTGTCCCTTTGCATTCACTGGCGGTAGATGGTGTGTCTCCAACTATGGTATCTGCATCTCCCCTAGCACGACTCTTTTAAATTCATGCCCTTTGTGCTGCCAATTTATTTTCTCTTTTTGAAAATTGAGGTTCCTCTTCAATTGGCTTGTTTTCATCAATCGTTCCCAATTTTTGCTTTTCACAAATTTCCCTCATCCATTTTTTCTCTTTATCTTTGATGGCTTTAGACTGATGGTCTATTAGTTTTCCTTTTAGGTTCGTTTCTTTGGCATGATGAATAATTTTACCTGTGCAAAAAGTGCTAAGTTGTCAAATTAACTAATTGAAATCTTTGGAAGCATAACTCAATGAAAGCTTTGGAAGTATACACAAAGAAAGTCAATGGTAGTTTTGTATAACTATTTGACAAAATAACTCAATGATAGCTTTGGAAACATACACAAAGAGGGTTGGTATTCATTCTAACAAAATACCTCAAAGAGATGTGGTTCCATTAACAATGTAAAGGTTGTAACATGAAACCAATGATTTACAAAGGAGCACCTAGGTCATGAAATTCCTTCAAAAGGCTAATTTGTTCAATTTGTAATGTTCAAGTAAATATGATGAGTGAAGGTCATTAAATGATGAATTTCAATGTATTTGCACCATGAAATAGGTCACTGGGTGATATTATTGAAAAGTTTCTTTTTATAACAAAAGTTTTCAATTATTGTAAAAATGTAAAATTGCACAAAAGTAGGAAGGTGAAGAGTCTTTTTTGTGGAAGGGAAAGGATGGGTTGATGAAGATGAAGAGGCAGTTATTTCAACTGATTTAGACACCTTTAAAAAGAATTGTAAGCTCGAGAAAGGAAGATCTTCTATCCCAAAAATCCATAAAAATTAATAAAAAAACCTCTGCTCAGTTATTTTGGAAACCTTTTCTATTCTTGTTTTTAGGTTGCATAGTGATTCAAGCATGTTCTAAGATTTGATTCTTGTCAGGGAAAGACACTTCTTTCGTTCTTGAAAGTTGTAGGAATTGTAATTCAAATAATCAATTTAATTTGAACTTAGTTTCCTAAGTCTCGGTCTGTGGTTTCCTTAGAATTGTTTAGAGAGTCTAAAAAGTGATTCTTAGCCATTCCACCAATGTAGGGCTAGTAGGTTAGTGGAATGGATCATATTTAGTGTCTTTTCAATGTGAAAATGTGTGTGGCAGAGGTAAATAGAAATAAGAAGTCAGGATACTGTTGCATGAACAAAATTCTGAATTTTCTCATTCAAAAAAATGGTGTTTTCAAGTAGGGTTTGAGGAAACATGTAGAGGAGCTTAAAAATGATTTCAAAATAATTTGCAGACATAATGAAGCATGTTTCAATTGTTGGGCGGAGTAGTAGAGGTTTTGAAAATGTTTCATTAAAGAAACCCTCATGGTTGGTGTGTTTTCACCCTATAATCAAATGTTTACTAATTTTGTGTATTGATGGGTGTTTCCCATCTTGAAACTTGTTTATTTGTGAGTTTCTACACATGGCCTAAGACTGTTTGCAGGTTTGGTGGATTAGTGAGTAGTTCTATGATGACTTGCTTTGATAAATTGACCTATTTAAGGGATTTTACCAGTAGACAGCATGTTGGTTCTACTCTGTTTTGTGAAATAAGTGTATAAAATTTTATAGTATGTTGAAAAGGATCAAAATGGGCCTGAGAATCTGTATTGGGATTGTGTAAATGCATTATGATAGAAAAGGAATCACCTGATTAGATGGAATGTTGGCCTCCTA
>VDFB02343089.1:0-65078 GCA_007258455.2 Sequoia sempervirens | reverse complement strand
TGCCAAAATCTAGGTTTTTTTGTCTCTCAGGGGGGATGAGGAATAAGGGGTGTTTGAGTGAACCCCTAGGGGTTCATTCGAACCTTGGTTCATTCAAACCTTGGTTCATTCAAACCCCCCTTCTATAAGGGGTTTTGTTGGCTTTTTTGGTAGGAAAGAATTAAAAGGGTTCGCCCAAACCGAGGTTCTAGTGAACCCCTAATGGGTTCGGTTGAACCAATAGGTTTGTACGAACCCCTAAAATCAGTTTTTTGCCATGCATTCATTTTTTGTGAGTTTTCCTTCCTCACTTCAATTGTAAACCACTATTGTGGCTTCACCCAGAAGAGCTTAATCGCTTGATGTAGATTCAAGATGGAAAAGAAGATAGAGAACCCTAAGTTTGATGGCATAGGCTATGCATTTTGGAAGACAAAGATGGAAGGATATCTAGCATCCTATGGGTATGAGATTGAAAAGGCAATAAAGACTCAATATGTTGCACCTGCGAATGGTCCAAGCACAAATGATGAGATCAAGGCCCATGAAGTAAATGGTAAGGCAAGATTTATTCTTTTGAATAGTCTTTCAAATTTTTAATTAGTAAAAGGTGTGAATTTCAAGAGTGCTAAAGAAGTTTGGGACAAGCTAGAAATTTTTAATGAAGGAGATGATAAATTTAAACAAGAAAAGTTGCAAAATCTAAAGGCAAAATTTTAGACCTTGTGAATATCTGAAGATGAAACAATTAGAATTTACATGTAGAAAGTTGATGATTTGGTAAGTGAAATGAGAGGTCTTGGTGCACAAGTCAAAGAACCTAGGGTGGTAAAGAAAGTTCTCAAATCTCTTCTTGATTCTTATAGTAAAAATATATCTACTATTGAGGAAGTCTCAAATTTTAATACTTATTCTAGATATCAATTGTTTGGTACACTAAGTTCATTTGAAATGAGAAATATTGGTTTGAAAAATGGTACAAAAGTAGAGATTGCTTTCAAGGCTGGAAAATAAAAAAGGGTTGAAGATTTAGATGATGATGATCTTGATAATGTGGAAGCTAACTCTGTAAGAAGGATGAAAAAGGGCACTAGTAAGTACAAGGTAATCTACCCTTCAAATGTTTAGTTGTGGAAATATAGGTCACTATGCTTCAAGATGTCCAAACAGAGATGTGAACAATAAAAGTAAGGAGAACAAAGGAAAAATAATTAAATGAAGTTACTATGTTAGAGAAGATGCTAGTGTTTCTTATTATGGAGATGTTGATGAAAATGAATGCTTGTTCTTAGCATTAAAATATGAATCTACTTCAACTAACTCTGAAAGTTGTGTGAAGGAAAGTGTTTTGAAGAAGAAGGATAAGGTTGAAGCTACTTTGGTTTTTTCTTTTCATGTTAAAAATGATAAAAACTACTGGGTTGTTGATAGTGGAGCTACTCTAATCACACGACCGAAGAAAAAAGTAATTTTGTTAAACTTGAAAAGTATGATGGAGGATTAGTTAAATTTGGAGATGCTTCAGGAGCTAAGATTTGTGGAATAGGTTCAATTAGTTTTGATGGAGAGCATAATACTGGAGATTTTTACTATGTTAAAGGCTTAAGACATAATCTTTTGAGTGTTGGAAAAATATGTGGCAAAGGATATAATCTTGCATTTAAGGATGAAATATGTGAGATCAAAAAAAGTTCTAGAACTATGATTGTTGTTGGTAAGAGGACAAATGTAAATATCTATTAGGTCAAGGGTGTTGATGGTCATTGCTTTATGTCTCAAATTAATGACAGTTGGTTATGGCACTGAAGGATGTGTCACATGAATTTTGAAAATTTAGTTAGAATCTATTTAGTTCATGCAATAAGAGACCTACCAATAATTAAAAATCCTATCAATTCCATTTTTAAAAAATTATCAATTTGGAAAGAAAATAAGGAGTAGTTTCAAAGGAAAGGAACAATCTGCTACCAAACTAGACTGGAATTAATACATACAAATATTTGTGGTCCTACAAGGGTGATAAGTCTTCAAGGTGATAGGCATTTCATGATTTTAATTAATGATTACTCTAGAATGACCTGGGTTACTTTTCATTGAGAAAAATATGATGCTTAGATAGATAGATTCAAAGCATTTAAAGCTATGGTTGAGAATGTAATGGATTTTAAAATCAAATTTTCGAGGTTTGAAAGAGGTGGAGAATTCACCTCCAATTATTTTAGCATGTTTTGTGAAGTTCATGTAATAAAGAGGCTCTTGTCTACCTCTAGAACTCCTTAGTAGAATGGAGTGGTTGAAAGGAAAAACTAGACTATTCAAGAAGCTACAAGGACTATGATAAAAGAAGCTAACCTATCAAAATTCTACTAGAGAGAAGCAATTCATACTATTTTTTACATACTTAATAGAGTTCAAGCCAAATCTAACAACACAACGACTCCCTATGAGTTGTGGTATGGAAGGATTCCTACTGTCAAGTACTTTAGAGTATTTGGAATAAAATGTTATATCAAAAGAGATGAAGAAAACCTAGGAAAATTTGATGCAAGGTCTGATGAAGGTATCTTCCTTGGATATTCTACTAAAATAAAAGCTTACAAATGTTACAACAAAAGGCTAAGAAAGATTGTTGAAATTCAAAATGTCAAGGTTGATGAAGATTTGTAGAATTCAATTGTTATAGACAGATATGTGCCAGATGAACCTTCTTGCAAAGAAGAAGAATAAGAAGAAAAAGATAAGGAAAAGAAAGTGTAGAATGAAGACGAAGAAGCTTTGGAAAAGACCCCTAAGTATGTTCAAAGAAATCATTTTGAAGAACAAATCATTGGAGACAAGAGGAAAGGAGTATTAACAAGAAGTAGAGCTATTGAAGTTGAGGTAAATCTATGGTTACTCTATAAAATTGAACCTAAAACAGTGAGTGAGGCATGCAAAGATGAACATTAGATGAAGGAAATGGAAGAATAACTTATGTAGACTGAGAAAAATAAAACTTAGGAACTAGTCCCAAGATTGGCAAGGGTATGTGCAGGATCATCATGGAAAAGATAGGCTCTTAAGTGACAAAAAATTTAGAAAAATCAGAGTCAGCCAACTTGATGTAAAAATTTGAATAAGTTATCGATATTATTTCAAAAATATGTAAGAATAGAATCTGTAGAAAATTGAATGTAGTTTCTAAACTACTAGGTTTATTTAAAAACAAAAAATCTATTTCGAAAGGTAAATTCTGAAATTCCCCAATGTAGTAAAGACTCAAATTTCTGTGGAAAAAATAAGAAATTAGGTATCGTCTCGACCACCCCAATGACAATAACAAAATGATAAATATTTTTTATAATATTTTAGATATAAGTAAAGGAATCATGTCCCCATGTGATGCATATTTTTTTGTAATTTTTTTCCAAGTAAATAATTAATTATTATTTTTTTATTACAACTTTTTAAAAATATAAAAATTTGTATGTCTAACACCTTAACTTCAAGTCATCAAAAATTCTATGAAATTCATAAAAAAATTAGCCCCATGTAGTATACAAAGTTATTGAATGTGACGATGCTTTGGATTCAAAACAGTGATACTCATTTGAAAGCTATAGATGTTTTCAATCAACCCATCAATCAGACTTTAGTTGTAATCAAATAGAAATGAACAATACCATTTATTATTAAATTCAAAGTAAAACATAGCTTCTATTATGGAAAGATGAGAATCTCCTTAAAACCCTTTCAAGCTTCATCAATTTTGGATTAAAAGCCTCTTAGCCACATACCCATCATATCGCTTCTACTTTTACCCATCATGATCCTCACAAGCATTACACCAAGAAACAAGAAAACAATTGGAACTAAGTGGGTATTAAAAAAAAAACTAAATGAGAATGGAGAAGTGGTAAGAAATAAAGAAAGACTTGTGTGTAAGGGTTACTCACAAGTGGAAGGAATAGACTTTGAGGAAACATTTTCTCTGGTGGCTAGGATGGAGGCAATCAAGATTTTTTTGGCATTTTCTGGATACAAGGACTTTAAAGTTTATCAAATGGATGTGAAGTCTTCTTTTTGAATTGTGAGTTGGAAGAAGAGGTTTACATGGAACAACCAAAAGGATTTCAGTTGTCAGATCAACCGGATATGGTTTTCAAATTGAAAAAGGAACTATATGGATTATAGAAATATCTTAGAGCTTAGTATGCAAGATTGGACAAATATTTGATACAACAAGGATTCAGTAAAGGCACCATAGATAGTAATATTTACTTCAAAATCGAGGAAGAAAAAATATTGATAGTGGTTGTGTATTTGGATGACATTATCTTTGGAGGCAATGAAGCTATGTGTAAGAAATTTGCAGAAGAGATGTAGAAAGAGTTTGAGATGTTTATGTTTGGGGAGATGCATTTCTTCCTTGGGATACAAATCAATCAAACAAACAAAGATATATTTATTTCACAGTCAAAGTATGTCAAAGAGATGTTGAAGAAGTTTGGAATGGAAGACTCCAAACTGGTATGTACTACTATGGTGACAAGCTACAAATTGAGCAAGGATGATGAATCACCTAAGGCTGATAAGAGGAAGTATAGATCTATGACTAGTGGATTGCTATATCTAACTGCTACTAGATCGAATATCATGCATGTAGTTTGTCTTGTGGCTATATTTCAAGAAGATCATAAAGAGACACATGTTGCAGTAGTGAAGAGGATATTAAGATATTTAAAAGGCACTCTGGATCATGGCTTATGGTATCCTAAGGATATTGATTTCACATTAAGTGCATACATAGATGCAGATTGGGTTGGTTGTGTTGATGACAGAAAAAGTACAAGTGTTGGTGCATTCTTTCTTGGATGTAGATTGGTGTCATGGTTGAGTAAGAAGCAAAATTCAATTTCTTTATCCATTGTAGAGGATGAGTATATTGTAGCAGCATCTTGTTGCACATAAGTATTGTGGATGAGATAGACATTCAATGATATCAGAGTAATGTATGATGAGCCTATTTCTATGTTTTGTGATAGTACAAGTGCAATTAACATTTCAAAGAATCTATTGATGCATTCAAGGACAAATCATATATCGATTAGGTATCCTTTTTTGAGAGAGAATCTTATGGAGAATGACGTGAAGCTTGAATATGTATCTACAAAGGATTAGATTGTTGACATATTCACTAAGGCTCTTCCGAAGAATACTTTTGAGTATCTTCAGTAGAAGTTGGGGGTTATTGTCCCTCCTTCTTTGATCTAGATGCATATGGAGATGCATTAGTACAATGCATCCATGGATTCATCTCTTTTCTAGAATGATGTTGGTAGATACCTCTCAGGGGGAGTAGGTCGTACCATATGTTGTCATTATGCAGAATTGATGATTTGGTTGTGTGTGCTCCTAAGGGGGGGTATTCAGAGCAAGTATCTCAAGGTTAAGTGTCAAAGGGGGAGAAAAATGTAAAATAATTTATCCTTTCCATTGATGTCAAATGGGAAGAAAGAGTCATGTGAAAAATCTTATCTACACAGGGGGAGAGAAAGTAAAATAAAATCATGAGAGAGTGTATTCAAAGTTTTTTTGTCTTTGATGGTTTTTCACATCACGTGTTGCCATCAATGACAAAGGGGGATATTGTTGCAAGTATGAAGGGTTTTTCATTGATGTCAACAAGTTGGTGTTTTCATTGATGTCAACTATGTGTTGAGGAATTTTGTTGCATGATAAATATGTTGAGGATATTGAGAAAATTTTGAGAAAGAGGGAAACTATTTATTGCAATTTGTTCATGTATAGTTGATATTTTGAGGAAGTGTTGTGAGTACATGGAGCTATCTTTATGTTGCAATGTCTAGAGATGTGTTGGAATGAAGTAATGTGCTAAGATGGTGTCTTTGGTGCTTAGTTTCAAGGGATTTAGAGAAAAATTAATAAATAGAGAAAATAGTGTTGTACAAGTGTTCAGAACGTGCTCCAAGATGTCCTTCGTGTTTCTTCTATGTTGATGCTATGCTTGTGAAAATTTGATATGTTGTTCAAGGTTGTTAGTAGTCGCTATATCCAAAATTTGGGTCTTTGGATCACTGTTCAGAGTGAGACATGTTCACCAATGTGTGAACTAGGTGTTCAATGTTGTTTGTTGTGTTTTGGGAGAAATGTATTGGCTCTGCATCTCTCCACAATTTGGTTTTAGGTTGTGCGGATCTGGGAAGTTGCTTATGTTATTTATACCTTTCAAAATTTAAGGTTTCTCTTGATTTGGTGTAGTATCGTGTGTGTTTCATGTGTTGGTATGCATATGAGGATAATTGGATGTTCTAGGTTGAAGTATTTCTATGATGAGAGTTTGGAGGAATTCTTTGTTAGATCTCAGGTGGTTTGTAGATTGTTCTAGATCATGTAAAGGATATTTTTTGGTCCACATGTCGTCTTGATCAAGTGGGAAGTGTGTACTTAATAGTTTTATGGTGTTTAGGATGGGTAACTGTCATCCTGGTATTGACACTATGTATGAGAAGTCATTTCAAAGTTTTTGGAAGTGTGTTGAGGTGTATTAGGACAAATTTTGGTCCTAACTAAGGATTTACTTCGGATTCCTTCATTCCTATCCAATGCGTCAGCGGAGAATGTTTGGGTGCTAACCTAATTTTTGAAATTGTAAAGGTAAATAATGTGTTGTCAACCTTGGAGAAGGTTTTCAAGGTTGAGTATGGTATAAATAAGAGTGGTGTTGTTGGAAGATCTCAAGATAGATGTGAGTGATGAATATGGTGTGAATTGCAGAAATGTAGATGCGAACTTGAGCAGAATAGTGTGAACTTCAAAGTGTTGGAATTTTGAAGGAAGTGAGTTGAAGGCGTCCACAATCTTACAAACAAGGCTGCAAAAGTGTTGGAGTAATTGTTGTGGATTCCTTGTTGCATTGAGATAGTTTTCTCTATGTAACATTTATCTTCTCTCTTCTTTTCATATTCTAAGCATTGAGCTTTGGGTGTGAGCCCTATTGGACAGTGTGCCCTATTCTAGCAGAGAGCCCTTGTACCAGTTTTGCAACTACTTATATTGTGATCTAATCCTCACTGTGGTTTTTCCCTCATTAGGTTTTTCCACGTAAATTTGTTGTTCTCTTGTGTATGGTGTTGTTTCAAATTTTGTTATTTGTATTTCATGATTAACCACTATTTAACAGAATAAGGGTTTAATGAATGCTAGTGGATCTAATTACTGTTGAGAGTTTTTGATGTTTTGATTTGATACAACTGATTCACCCACCCCTCTTAGTTGTCTTGTTCATTCAGCATGACTGTCTATTTCCCTTACATAAGGTCACCATAATGGTTCATGCTATGTGTCATGCTTTGTGTCACTACAACCTTTAGACTATCCTTTTGAACTCAATGCTTTGTATCCAATTATTTATAATGAGGATATTATATAAGGCTAGCTTCTATCCATTCTTCATGAGAACCCTACCCTTAGAAAATAAGATCATATTGTGGTTGTGTAGTACTATCCTTTGAATCATGGGATTTCTAAGATTTCAAATAACCATCCTCTTATTCTTCTTGTTAGACGATTTTCTACTATCATTTCCCACTTGAACTGTCATCCTTTCACTATAATTTTAGGTCTTCAGGCACTTCCTCATGTCTCCATGGTTGTTTCCTTCTTGAATTATAAGGTCACTGTGAGTACCATTGTCACTGTCTTAAAAATACTATCTTCAACAATCAGATGTCCTTCATTTCTTTCAATCATTATGTAATAACTATGCAATCAACTTGTAATATGTTGTTATGACCATGCCCCTCATGTCTTGAAGGATTTTTATACCTTTTTAAGAACTTTTCTATTCACTAACTCCAATAAATTAGTCATATATGCATCTAGAGTCATCTTATACCCATATTAATCTCTCATATGAATCTACTTACTTTGATAGCTTTAGATCTTCCCTTTGATAATATAACAACAATGCCTTGCCTTTTGTGAATTTAATTGTATATTGTTAACTTTCTTACTGTCATTTTCCAAGGATTCATTGTCATTCCAGATGTTGTCACACACTCATCATTATCTAACTTGTATAATGACTATCCTCTTATGTTTAATGACAGGACCATGTATTATCCATGATAGTGTTGCTTGGTAGCTTTCATAAGGCCTGCAACTCATGAATACATCTTATTTATATAAAAAGCTTAGAGTTTTCATCACCATGTCTATCATCATAAAATATTACCATTCCTCATACCTTCTTCAATATTTTATGCCAAGTGCTATGCTCACTATCTTTGTGACTTCTCCCTTAGGAGCTTTGAGCTTTTCTTCTTCTTGAATTATTACCATTTTCAATGTAGTATTTTATTTCTCTACAATATTAGTTCCTTTTTACATTCTTGGAATGTTCCTCTCAATTTTTGGTTTGACTCAAGGATGTAGTTTCCTTACCATCCTAATGTCCAATCTAACTAGTTATGCGCTGCTCATTAGTGACATAATTTATCATCTTCTACATCATTTCATTCATTGTGTCATGTGAAATTATCCCAATATCATATGAATAGATTTTTTTTACTTCTTAGACTGTATGTGTTCATATGTTTGTCTTCTACCCCATGCTATAGGTCCATGTACATTCTATTGTCCCTAGTAGAAAATCAACCATAGACTTCCTGCTTATAGGGACTATCACTCTCTTAGATGAAATCCTTTGTTTAGATGTTACTTAAATATCCTTGATTTGGACACTCATGAATTCTCCTTTGGGGTGATCCCACAATAGTGGGTTACACGTTTTGGAAAAACTTGATATTGAATGAACATTTTGAACTAAATATTAACTTTTAGACACCTATAGCTACTAAACTGTGAGGAATTTGAAAATGATGCAAACTAGTGATTTGTGACACTTTTTCTGTAGATTCTGAATATATTTTTAAAAAAAATTGGAATCAAATTGCATTTCTTTTTCCATCTCCTTCGATAACTAGTTTTCAATAGTAAACACCATTTTCAAAGAGTGGTGTGTACTTGCTAACACATAAAAATTTTTTGATGAAGGATTAAGTTCTAATTTTTTTGAATTTATATTTTTAACTATGATATTTAGGGCATGCATTTTGTTTCATAGTGTTCTATTGAATATTTTTTTCTTAGTTAAGTTTTGAAGTCAAACCAATTATAGTTTAGACATAGGTTTACTTGCTAACACAACTTTTTTTGTATGTATTGAATTTATTTTTTTTGTTGGATCAAGGGCATAGATATTTTTTTAGATTTTTTTTTTGATAATATACTTTTTCCACATGTGCAGAACAAAGAGTTTGATTTTCAGTGAAAAACCTATGTTTAGTTAAACTAAAAAAAAAATCATAATAAAACCAAAATGTATTAAAATTATACTTAATGGAGAACTCGTTTCAAGGACTATAATCATCTAGATGGATTTATCAAGTTGATTCCATTCCATCCTCAACTTGAGCCTCGAAACCCAAAATTTTGTAGAAAAATGCACATGGAGGGGGAGAAAGGAAAAAAAATGGGGGTTCTAGTGAACTCCCCTTCGCTAGAAGGGGGCTTCGCTAGAAGCAGAGGTTCTAGCAAACCCCCCTTTAAATAAAATTAAAGAAAAAAAGAAAAACCCATTAAAAGTGGGTTTGCTAGAACCCCCTCTTCTAGTGACCCCACCCTTCTAGTGAACCACCCCCCCTTCTAGTGAACCTCCCTAAATTTTTTTCCCACCCAAAATGCATTTTCCCTTCCTCAAACTAATTGTAACCCACTATTGTATGATCACCCCTTTGAGGAATTTTTAGTATTCATGTTTAGCATACTTTATCCCCTTTTCTTATTTCAAAACTATCACATGTAGTTAGTGCCCATTACCATTTTCATCTCTATCCATTTTTAAAGGACAGTATGCACTTGCATGGTTGAAGGAAAATGATCTTTGAGGACCAAACAACCTTTTTCTAGACATCCTTTCTCTCATTGAAGGTACATTTGCACATGAAATTATATTGCAACCACATTTTAAGGCATTGGAATTGGAAAAACAATGAATATGGACATTGTAATACCCTTTTCAAGATGGAAACTAAATTTAGAGGTTATAAAATGAGCATAAACCTCTTAGATACCTCCGATCAAAGTTTGAAGATAACCCTAGCTTCTATGAAGGACTATAAAATATTATGCAAAGAGACCTATAGTGACCAAAAACCCTAAAGTGGACCTATTCTTTTTGAGCTCAAACTCTCCTAAAAAACAAACTCCCTCTTTAAGTCATGTCATCTTAAAGTAATTGAAGATAGTAATGTTTCAAGTAAGAATTTTTTTTGTTCAATTTAGCTTAGAAGGATCAAGATGCTTGGGTGCAAAAAATTGTTACACACACAAATATACTAAGAGGGGGGTTTGAATTAATATATCTTTAATTTTTATCCTTATCTAATATATTAATGAAAATTAATGCATCATTAAGGAAATCAAAAGAAACAATGAACACAATCACACAAGATAACACCAAACTTACATGAAAACCATAGAGGAAAAAACCATCGTGAGATAAGTTGCTTGGATCTATTTCCCAAATCCATCCTCACAAAGATAAAAAGATCTTACAATTCTTTTTAAGCACCAACCTATTGGAGACACCAATTCCCCAATATATGAACCAAATTAGAGAACAAGAGACACCAACCTCACATGAAACACAAGACACTGACCTCAAAATATATTGAAATGATTATACAATGAAACTTATAGACAATTCTCTATTAAAAATTCTCATGGAATGAATTTGCACATTTTTTCTCAATCATTTGGACGCTATGAATACACTCTACTCTCCTTCACCCAAGTTGACTCTATTCTAAAAGATAAAGACATGAAAAGCGTGAATAGGTCACACACCCATGTACAGTCACAGTTTTATATAGTTCCTCACACTTTTGTTCCAGATACTTCTATTCCTCACATTTATATTCCTCACACAATCATAAACCTTTTTTTTTTTCTTAAATATCAATTTGGGTGATAGATAACGTTCATATGAAGACTTGGACCAAAAATCAAAAGCACTGGTGAAGGAGAAGACTTCATATCACTACCATGTTAGCCTAAGAAAATCAAATTTTGAACTAAGAAGTTTTTGTTTATCAAGTTTGAATCTAAGTTGTAAATCTTCCTTTTTACAGGAAAATTGAACAGTATATATTCAAAAACTAAATGTGTGCCCTTAGAATGTTGTTTGACCAATAGGAAACTTTATCTCTCAACTTTGTAGATGAGCAATAGCCATTTGATCATTGTTGAAAAGTCATCGATATTGGACACACATCACCATTTCATACACTTGCAGAGCAACCATAACTTAAAAGCGTCTGAGCGTAAGTTAGTGTAAACCTTACAACCCCTCCAGCTCAAACTACTAGTATACACATGTCAACATTTCACGTCGTCATGAAAATAAACCCTTGGAAACAAAACACCCCACGAAGAAGAAAGCTAGCATGATTTAAACCTTTCTAGGGTTTGCCTTGTACACATGTCAACTTTTCACAAACTCATAGAAAAAACACAACTTAACAAATTTGAAACATGAGTTAGCAAAACTCTTAGAACATGTAAAATTTGAAACGTGAGTTAGCAAAACTCTTAGAACCCCTCCAGCTCAGACCTCCTAAATTTCATATTATTAATGTAAAATTTTGAATTTCTATTTTTAATCACATCCTAAAATTTAATGACATCAAGAACATAGATTGTCAAAGGCTCACAACCACTATTATATTAAAATTTCATTATATCACTAATATTTTGTTATGATAAGCCTATATTTACTTTGAAAAAAATATTATTCATTCTTTCAAACCTTTCCACTATGATTTGAGTACACTTTATTGTAAAATCTAAGTTTTGTAATAGCAAAATGCATGGTTGACCTAGAATTGAAGCAAACATAATTGATGTAGTTAAAATGAGTAGTTCCACTCTTCTCTACAATTCAGTTATTACTTACATTATGAGGTAGGAGATATGATTATGACTCATTTGGCTCTAGTTTTTACTTTTTTCACTATTCAAGTAATATGTTAAACAAACCAATTTAAATATTTTGGAGAAGGCTTTGTACTACATTACACATCATTTAACCTTCAATATATAGAGAATTTTAGTTGGTGGCATTTGCGGGTAGGAGAGGTGTACATATTGAGCTATTGCAAAGTTAGTTGATAATATTATATTTGATAACTAAAACTTTAGGTTTATGGCACAACAACACATACACATTGGGTTGTGTAGTAGGGTAGTGTGTTAGTGGAAACAATAAAAAAATATAAATTTTAATCATAATGAGACCATAACCACTAAAGAGAAACTTAACAATAAAGAAGATGTTGACTTCTAAATGTGGGTTAGAGGTAAATATTATAGTGATGGGAACATGCAATGGTTGGTGGGTCTAGGTTTCTAGTATGTCACAAAAACTAACATATGTGCACTTGGTTAGCATGCTAGTTAAACATAGCAAATTTAGATAGGTGGAGTGAAGTTCAATGCATGTGCCTACCTAAAGTTGAAATAAGCTACTTTTCACACTTTTAATGTATATGGAATCAAAAGAAGACACCATTAAAATTGTGTGTAGGTCAATGATTTTCTTATTAAGTAGGAATCAACCTTTTCATAATATTTATGAAATCAAGACATTTATGGTACATGAGAACACTTGGATAGATGTTGCCTAAATTATGTTTAAGTGATGTCTATTTATTTTTTAATCTTGGATCTTCTACTATAAATCATAATAAAAATAATAATAATTAAGAAAGTCTCTCATTTTTACCAATCTTTTATTTTCAAACAAAATAGTTAAAAAGTTTCTATCAAAATTTTCTATCCATAAAGAGTAAATTTTATTTATTAAATTAATATTCAATACATGGAAAGCAACATGAGAGTGATGGCCCCATTTAATATGAATTTAAATATCAATTTAGATGTTATATTTAAATGCTAATATCAATTTAGATGTTTATATGTATCTTTTATCAAATTTGTATGTCTTCCACCAAATCTTTTTAATCCAAATTATTTAAGTTCTAATAATAAATTGTTCTTTTATATAACTTATATAATTAATTTTGAATTTTGAATTTGAATCAAATTCTAACTTTTAGGATTTTACAATGTCTTTCTATCTAAATTAATAAATCTAATCTTTCTTAAATTTTATTAGAAGATATTTAAAATTATTATAGAGTAGAATGATAATGAGTTAGAAAGGAAAATTAGAATGTGATTTTTTTTTAAATAAAAACACAATAAAGAATGTGTAATAAGAATCAAATTATTGTTTAGTTCTATTGATCAATATATCAGGAAATGCGTGTATCAAAGTACTATCATCATAGATACACACATTATGGATATCTCAATGCAAGATCAGTGAGATACAGATGTAGGTTTTATTATTTTTTTTCCAAATTGCATTTTTTTGTGTTTTTATGTGGCTTATGAACTGATTCTACTGTATCCATCCATTTTAATGATCTCTAAACTATATATAGCTATCAAAATAATATCGACTCGGTCACGCAATCTATTCGTCTTTCAGAAAGAAGAGGAAAGTAGCTTACAGTTTATGCTTTCTATTATTCTCTCTCTCAACAAAATTAAATATCAAGATTCTTAAATGAAATAAATAAGACATTAATAAGAAATTAAACATCAAGATTATTAAATTTTCACAGTTTATAAACATTTCAGTCATCCAAAAGCCAATGCTCTTAGGTCCAGTTTTACTATTGAAAATAAACATTTCGTTATAATAATATATAGTAACTAAAGTTCAATTGATTAAAAGCATTCTGTTGCTGACAAAAATTCACAAGATCTAATCTCCCCTCTGTCCTTATGATACTGAAATGTGTCCGACCAGCTATCACCTATAAAAAAAACTAAAACTTCATCAAAGAAGTAAAATGGACAGAAACAAAACAAATCTAGCCTTCAGGAATGTATCAATCAGAGGTTTGGAGGGTTCATTCTCTGCCATAACTTTCAGAACAGTCCATCCCCATCAACACTTTCAGATGGTGAAAGCAGAGGAGATCTGCAGAAAGGGCAGGTATGATGATGATTATCAATCCATTCATCCAAACAATTTCGATGAAATATGTGCCAGCAATTTCGCAGCTCTCGGACTTCGTCATCTTCTTCGAAAGAGCTCAAGCAGACCGCGCACACATAATCCTCTTCGCTCTCAATCACCTTCTCTGCAACATTTCGGAATGTAATGACAGGCAACCTATATTTTATCATCTCCCCTGATGTGGAGACAATGTCTGGTAATTCTTGCCACAAATAGCTCTCGTCTTGTGGCGGCCCGCACAGTCCAAGAGCAGAAAGAAACCAACATAGTGCGTTCCGTATATAGGCCATGGCTGATGCTGAGTAGAGCAGCACTCTGGGTATAGCGATGTTACGGAAACCCAGAGGAAATCCCATGGCGTAGGAAGCTTTGAGGAAAAAGGCCACTTCAAGTATACACAGAAATCTAAGATAGAAAATGAGATGCTCTGCTATGTTCTGGCTTTTGCCGCAAAGCGTATATTTGTAGGCTGTTTTGCACGAAGATACAAACCCACCGTACTGTTTCAAAACAGTCAATACCAAACATGCGATTTTTCAATGAAAAAGGGTAAAAATATTTTATTTTTTCCAACTACCTTGCAAATCTTTTTCGGACGTTTTAAGTTGGATCTCTTCCTTTATTCAATGTAAATTTGGTTAGTTGGCCTTGTACTTTTTATTCATTTAAAGAATTAAAGGATCGTTCAATAGTGATGTGTTTAAATTTAGTGTTTTAAAAGAAATAGATAATATGTATATCATCCTAGGTTCTTTTTAATTATATGTCTATTTAAATTGAATAATAAGATCTAATTTGAAAAGGTCGATTTTATTAGTGACAAAAATAAAATAAAAAATTGAAGGGTTCTAGTAAAAACTTTCAAAAGGTATTATTGGACAATGAAAAAATAAAAATAAAGAATGTATCTTCTAGTGAAAACCTCTAAAACGTCAAAAGATAAGGAAGTTGACATACCTTCAATAGTGCCACGTCATCAAGAAAGATCCACCATATTCGTTGAGGATGGACTAGGAGTAGTTTAGGTTTGGACTAGTTTTTAAGTTTGCTCCATTGCTTTATCTTGCTAGAAGAGCATTCAAAATTTATGTTTTAATCACTACATTTCATTTATGTGCATTGATAGCTTTTTTAAGTAAAATTTGATTAGAATATGTAATCAATCCAAAAATGATAATCAATCATTGAGGCCATGAAACAATATAACCATTATCTTATTTATATTCGTAAAAACTTACTTCTAACTATTAAACCATTTTATATTAAAAAATAACCTACACAAATTTTTTTAATAAAAAATACTCCGTCCAACAAATCTGATTTAGATTTATTCCCTTTAAAAGTGTTAAACCACTATTTCTTCTTACTATGATTCATCACTTTTAAGTCAAAATACCAGTACATTAAAGTGACCGTACAGAAACAATACCATTCCATAACATTTCACATGGGGGACAAAACATAATTTCTTATTTTACAATCAACCTAGCATACTACCATTACTGGAATTGACGTTTTGTCGACAACAAAACTTTCACTTTCAACAAAGAAAGGTTTAGGTATTAGGCTAGTACAAATCTTCCTCGTTGTCAATCACCTTCTCTGCAATATTTCGGAATGTAATGACAGGCAACATATATTTTATCATCTCTCCTGATGTGTCGGAAATGGCAGAGTGGAATTTTGACAATTCTTGCCAAGAATACGTCAGCCCAAAACCAGAAAGAAACCAACATATTCCATTATTTATATAAGCCATGGCTAATGCCAAATAGCGCAGCACTCTGGGTATAACGATATTACGGCAGGATATAGGATATCCCATGGCGGAGGAAGCTTTGAGAAAATAGGTTACTTCAAGTATACACAGACATCTAAGCTAAAATGGGGGATGCTTTGCTCTTTCCTTGTTCGCCAGTGTAAGTGGATATTTGTACTTGGTTTTCATGCACAGAGATAAATTGACCACGTTCTGTACATATCCTTGAATACACGAAGAATACGTCTACTTTTAAAATTTCCACGCATTATTACCGGGAATCTGGGTAATGTTACTCTGTCAAATTGTCTATTCGTACTGTAGTCTGAGCCAACTCTGGCGCTTTTCTCGCGACATGTAGTGATGGATGCGCTTTGTTTTCAAATTTATAATTAGTGTACTCAGACCATACGGGGGAAAGTTGAGCATGATGGATGACCCACCCTTTTTTTCCTAAATTATCATAAACATATTTAAAAAAATGGTGGATAGAAAAAAATTACATTTCTAAAGTTCGTCCGAGGTTAAAATCAGAGCATAAAAACAGTTGCTAAACAATGAGAGTAGTAGTGAAGGGGGAAGAGGAGGATCTCACTTATCTAGTTCACCGCATACATCATGGGGTCTGGAATGTTCATGGGAGGGTCTCACTCATCATTATCATTATCTTTATTTTCTTCTTTTGTAGCACTAGTAGGTGCAATTGTAAGAATCAAACTAGTAGGAAGTACCATCGATAGGCCACCCAAAGGTTCCTTCGACAAACAATAGAGAGGTAGAGTGCTAAAGAGCTAGATATGACCAACCCCACTAACCACAATTTCTTCTCATAGTTGGGGGAGAAGCTTGGGAGTGGGTCTCTAGGTTACCTCAAGTAGAGAGGCTATGCCTACGACATCACTCATGAGAAGATGCGCGGTCCCTAAGGGAAGAGAGAGATAGAGGAACTCTAGCAATCTCACAAGGGGCATTACTCTAGTGGTCAAATAGCACTTGTAAATTAGCCACCTGAAAAACAACTCTATTATCTTGCACTTGAATCTATAATAAATCAATGGAAGATTTCATTTCTTTAATATAAAACGAAACATCATGATCAATAGAACAATTGGCAAAAATATTCAAAAAAAAATAAAAATCATATACTAAGTAAAATCTCCACCTTGAAAGCATGTTAGATTTGGTTGAACTTGTGAGGGATGCAGAGCTAGTCCACTAAAAGAACCATGTGCAAGGAAAAGGGTTTTGGTCTAAAAGGCTTGAAAAAACAATGAATTGAGGTCCAAATATTATGAGCTCTAGGACAAAACTAGAAAAGTTGTTTGAGAGATTATGGCTACCTACAAAATGGGCAACAAAGATCGAGAACTCTTGAATGAGATAACCTAAAGCCAATGGGAAGGCCTTGAAAGAGAATAAACTAGATAAAATGGGCCAATTTGAGTTCCAAAAATACCACCTAAATGATGTGGAAACTATTTTTCCAAGTGAAAATTGATGACTGTAGATGCCACCATTGATTCATAGTGAGAACAATGGGAAAATGAGGTGAAAAACTAAAGACATCCTTGTCATGGTTTGTAATTTTAGAATGTGGTGTTTGGACATCATTTCCAATCTTTCCACTAAGGTTCATAGGAATTAATATCAATTTTGTGAATTGTATAAACAAGAATAGCCCCCATAATTATATCAAAAGTTTCCTGACCCTGATCAGAAAGGTGAAACTTGGCTTTAACTTTATTCCATGACAAAAGACTAATGGAAGCTCTAGAGAAAATATCTTATAGAGCTCTAACTCATTTTTAATGAAATATTAAGGCTTGCATCCAAGGCAGCTTTGCTAAAGGGTTGTCATAACATTGCATAATGGGGGGCCACAAGACATTTTGTTTATTAATGGAAAGACCATTATAGAATCTAGAATCATTCCAAAGAAATCAAGATTTGATGGCTTCCCAACCTCTCCAAATACATTTTATGAAAAAATTCCTTTAGATATGGGCATAATTTTTATAGTAGAGGGTTTGAAGTCTAATCCCCTTCCAAGTAGGCCATCTAGTAGGATGACCAAAAGAGATGCAATTTTTCATAAGGGTTTTTTAGACTTCATCACCCTCAAAAGAACACATGATCCACTTAGTGTAAAGAGAAAAATCCTAACATTAGATGAATAAAAGCACCAAACCCCCAAAGTCCTCAAGGAGGTACTAAATTATCATGCCACCTTATGAAATCCCCTAGGACTCTCTAGGGAAGCTTAAAGAAAATCATGGAGTTTTTCTAGCTTCATATAGGAAGCCTTAGAAGGAACCCAACATGAAGAATAATAAAAATTAGTGGACACAAGAATCTTAGAATAGACTTAAAATTTCCTTGCCATGGAGAGGGGTTTAGCAACCCAATAAGCTTGCTTCTTTTCAATTTTGATTTAAGAAAAACTTACCACAAGGATGCTTGGGATGCTTAGAAGCTAAAGGAAATACCCAAAAATGTAAGAAATTTCCAATGATCAATCCATCAGTGATCGGAGGAATTGATCCAAGAAGGCATAGGGAGGAAGGATTTTCCATAGCATAATGTCTTTTGCTACCAAATGGTAAATCTAGAGGCTTTACAAAAAATATCCAAGAATTTAAAAAATGGTTGGTATTTTTCTCCTCTTCTAGGAGAGTAAGAAAATAATCATTCACAAAGTGATAATTAGCATGCTAAGCTAAGGATTTTGGAAGAGATATTCCATTAACAAACCATTGAGACACTAAGTGTATCATATGGTAACCAAATCCCTTAGCAACAAGAACATAAAGAGTTGAAGCCAAAGGGAAACCTTACTTATTGGACCTAAGAAAGCCCAAAGGAATTGGATTGTTGACCATTAATATTAATGCAAGAAGATGTATCTATAAAGAGCATGGTAACTGATTGAATGAAGTGAGGCCCAAATCCCAAATCTTATAATATATCCAAGATAAAGTGCAACTAAATATAGTCATAGGCCTTAGTAAAATCAATTTTGAGGAACAAATCCTTCTATTGAGAGTTCCTAGCCCATTCCATACTTTCCCAAACTGTAATTATATTATCTAAAATATATCTAGATTTGATGAAACCGGATTTCTTAAACCTCACAATTTGAGGAAGGAGATGGTGCAATTTCAAAGCCAAACCTTTGGTAATGATCTTATAGGAGACATTAAGAAATATGATAGGTTGAGCTAGTTAAAAATATCCTCTTTGTTTAATAATTTTTCCTAATTATTTGGAATGAAAGGGCCCAATATAGACTGTTGATCATCAAAGCTTGCCCCTCTCTGACATCCTTATGGGAAATTCAGCAAGTGGAGGACCAATTTGCACCTCACTAAATAGCTCCAGGCTTTTTATAAAAAGTTGGCTCTTCTTTGTGTTGGCAGAAAAGGGTAGAAAGAAATGTGAATAAAACATGAAAATAGTGATGCACCAAAGCTTTTACAACATTTCAAACCTCAACTTATTTCTTATGAATGATATAATAGACACATAATGCCACAAACACTTCATTGTTGGGATGAGAATGAACAACGAAGGCTAAGTAAAAGCATAGTGTAGTCTTTCAAATATCCCTGTGGGAAGTGCTCATCCATTAAGGTTCAATAAGACATAAGAAAACTCTACAAGTTAATAGAAATATCTAGAAATTTATAGAAACCCTTTTTCCCTTTATGTTGCAAGTGAGGGGGCCCAACCACGTCAAGGCTCCAGGTCACAGAGAGCCTAGAGTGGAGGGCTACCCTAACTTACCTCACTTTAAAAGATGCCTTGGGATAAGGATCAAGAATGATGAGCATTGTAACGTATTTTTGTCACTCTATAGACCTTGAACTTAGGTTTGGGCTAAGTGAGCTAGTTTTTGGAGTCAATGTTGCATCTTAGACAAATCTTTGTTTAGGACAAAAACACGGTTCTGGGATGACAACGCGACGCGTTGGCATCTCGCTGGTGTGTTGGTGTCTATATAGCTAGAAAAAAAAAGTACAACAAAAACTGTCAAACGACCTACTTACAGCCTAACTACTTGCTTGTGATGGGAAAAACAAAATAAGAAAGTATGAGAAATAGAGACAGAGATGATAAAGCAAGTATATGAAGGCTAGGGTGACGAAAATGATCTCACCAATGCACTAGTTTTCCAGCTAGCTCCACGCGTGCATTCGCCTACACACACAAGAAGGGGAAAATTGTTGGGGCTATATAGGGGTTTGCCTCAGTCAGACCCCTGTTTTGGTGTTTCCACCTCCACAGATAGCCAGAAAGCAATGAAGTAGAATATGTGATAAAGGAAAGAAGAGATAGAAAAGAGCACTACAAACAATATTATGAGCTACTTCTATCAAATAACAAAGGAGAGGAGCAAGGTGTTACCACCTTCACCCAAAAGCTCACTAGCCAATGGAGGAGATAAGGACTTGACAAAGTCACCACAATCATAATTGTGATGAAGGGAGGTCTTGCAAGACTCCAATCCCACACTTCTATGGCTTGCCTCACACTTGCAATGTGGAGTTGATGAAGCTTGAAATGTTGCAGCAATGCTCAAAAATGGAGTGTTGGAATGTTGCTTGAGAGTGAAGAAAATGCTAGAAAATTTCTCGAGAATGAGATTGAATTGCTAAGACATGAAATGAAGTGAGAATGAATGAATTTTAAGGAGAATGAGGAAGAATCTTCCACTTTTGGGGTTGGTAGGTCAAAGAGGGATGTTACAATTCGACCCCAATTGGGTGTGTAATGCTTCTTCCAACTTCAGATGCAAGAATCCGTGAGGGATGGTAGTGCACCACGTGGACATTCATGTGTTGCATGTTCATCCCCGACAAATATTCTCTCACCGACACAAAGGAAAAATGCCAAGTGGATGGAAGGAAGTTGGGTGATGTGGAATTTCACCTTCGGATTTTATTTTCTAAGGTGTGGGTGTGTGAAAAGGGAATTTGCATAACGAGTGTGAATTCGCTCCTATACATTTTGCACCTACTTTAGCGAGCACAAGTATTGATGAGTTCTTTGGTAAAGTAGATTGAAGAGTTAGTAGGGTTAGAAATTTATACCTAAACTGTCAAGGAAGCAGACCGCGATCTAGCGAGCTTGAAATCACAAGACAAGAAAAGGACTCCATAAGCACTCTCCATGGGGAGTTTTGAACAAAAGATTTCATAGCCCTACAAAACTATGAAGTTGCACAAAGTACACTAAAGGCCCTCAGACCAACGACAGAAAAATCCCACAAGATGAAATCGTCTCATAGGCCTACAAACATGCAAGGAGGCAAACCCCAATATATCTCACATATAGGAAGCCCTGTGAAGTAAGCGCCTCACAAGCCCACATACCTGCAAGAAGGCAACCCCCAAGATCTCTCACATGGGGGAATCCCAAAGATGTAAGCACCTCACAGGCCCGCAGACCTGCAACGAGGCATCTCCCAAGATCTCTCACATGGAGGAAACCCAAAGATGTAAGAACCTTATAGGTCCACAAAACTACAAGGACGTGTCCCCCAAGATCTATCACATGGAGGAAACCCAAAGATGTAAGTGCCTTACAGGCCCACAGACCTGCAAGGAGGCATTCCCCAAGATCTCTTGCATGGAGGAAACCCAAACAAGGGGAATCCGAAAAGTCAAATTGGAAAGCGACTTTACATGCACACCTGCAAAGCTACATGTTAATCTAAAGATAGAACATGTTAGAAAAAAAAGCAGCCATGCAGGAAAACAATCAAATAGTCACGCGAACCATCGACAAATTAGAAAGCTTTCAAAGGGGTCCACTCGAGGTACACACTGTTTGAAAGTGCAAAAGAGATGTTTTTTTCACAAATTGATTCATCATCAAGGAATCGTTTCGAAAGATGTTCACTTCATCATGAAATTCGAAAGGAAGAAAATGCCCCCTCACAAGGGGAAGGTCGAGGTTTATCCCACAGGAAAAGGTTGCTCCCTCCTCAGAGGAAACTTTTCAAGCTCTTTCTTTACGAACCCATGATGAAGGAAACACGTTATGTTAGGGGTCCAAGTCATGAATGCGATTTTTGAAAAAGTTTGCAAACATTCTCGAGAAAAGATTTGTTGGAAATGAATGCATTTTCTGAAAATTGAAGTATCATAGAAATGGCATTGTCACACATGCGAGGGACAACTCAATAAAAAAAAGAGAAAGATAAGAAAAGAGCGAAAGAGAAATAATCGCAGACAAAGGACACAAGGGGATCTAGTTTCGCAGGGTCGGATCTACTCATGCTTATATAAATAATAGGTAACCCTAGTGCAAGGAAAAAGATCATCAATCCCCACCAGATCAGGAAGAATGCATGGAAAACAAAGTAAAAATAAAAAAATGGGTCAACATGGAAGGGAAGCCTAAATTCCCCCAATACTTTGCATCGTCCCTAGCTTGTTGAAAGTCAAACACAAACATGGAAGAATGATGATACAAATAGAATAAGGTTCACGACACAAAATCACTCCTGTATCCAAGCACCGACAAGGGTGACAAGGGTCATCCAGGAACACATAGCATAAGTACGGGGGAACACATTACAGCACACACACACACTTCTATTCTACAGATAAAGAAGAGGCCTCCCCCTAAGACTCATCGACCAAGAGGTCATTTTCTTCCCAATCTAGATCATTATAAGGGGAAGGCGAATGAGCTTGTAGTGGTGGAATATTAAGGGGAGGTGCTTCTTACCCTCCCGCAACAAGGGCTAAGGAAGAAGGCCCTGCAAGGTCTTCTCCGCTAGGCTCTTGTGGAGCTATGGTAAGTCATTTTACAAAGATTGCCGACAAGACCGAAACTTCATCCAAACAATTCAACATGCACTTTATAAGAGTACCATGTTGTATCTCAATGGACAGAGAGGAATACACCTGAGATTCAGTACTTGGCTCACCGAGTGACTCGAGAGTGGTGACAAACTTAGGGGAAGTCGAGGCTTGCTTCATTACTAGGATGGAACAAGCTAGCGCAGGACCACCCTTTGGAGAAGGTGGGCTCCTCTTACGCCCTTCATTGCTAGAATGGCCAACCTCCACCTTCTACTTTGTCAGGGGATGTGAACTCCCCACATATGACGCAAGAGGCATAAAGGAAGAGGAGGAGGAGAAAACCATGGTAGATAACACCAAATTATTCATCATATCCACAAGTTTTGGGAATGGTGGGATGTGCAGAAGGGACATCAACAAGGGTGGCTTGACTGAGAGAGTGATGAACACTTGCACCATTTTACGGTCAGGAAAATTCACACTCGTAGTAGGAGCCAAAAGCGAGATTGAACTAGGTTGAATAGAAGTAGAGGGGAGGAGAGAGGAGGACATAACAAGAGGCCCTAAGCAAGGGTGGTCATCTCCTCTTCCTTCTTCTACAAAGCGTCCTGCTCAGCTGCCAGATCCTTTTGCCAATGCTTGTGCTCACATGTAAAGCAGTTTCTATGACTCTTTGAGCTAGAGGTCGGGAGCTGCAAAGGGACATAAGGCTCCTACTCAACCATAGGCATGTCCATCACAGTCTTTTCCAATGGAGGGACAAACTCTTGAACAGGAGCAGGAGGAGGAGATTGGGAAACAATAGGAGGAATTAACTCTAATGCCTCTGTAGTGGGCATCTTCTTGTTTACTGCTTTGGGAGCAAAAGCGATGGGAGGCCGTGGAGGCTGAGACATAGAGGATTCCCCATGGGGACCCTTTCTTCTACCATATTGAATGGGCCTAGGCTCTGTGGGTAGAATAGGAAGCTCAAATGCAGGACGCTTGGGCTTTCACCAAGCGGGCCCCATAGGATTCTTGTGCAACTATAGAATAGAATCTGATGGTGTCATAATAGGATGAGAGGAAGCGTTAGGCTAGACAGCAGAAGATGAGGATGAGGGATGTTTAAATGCTTCTGTCCTTCCCTTCTACATGCCTTGGCGACATCACTATTAGCTTTCAAACAGGCCCTATGCGAAACAACATAAGGTGTTAAATAGATTATCTCACTCTAGGTGTTAAGTGCCCATTCTTGTACTTTTGATAAGTTTGTACAAGAGGTTCATCCTAGGTGGGAGAGGACCAATGGGTGCAAGCTAGAAGTGATCTAAGGAATAGCTACCATGCTCAATTGGTGGTTTGTAACCAGTGTCATGGATCACATGCACATAAACCTCATGTATAAACTTGAAACACTTATGCACAACCGAGGGAACTACGTTCATAGCTACTAACCAAGGGATACCCAACTTCACTCTAAGAGTTTAGACCTCAGGATTATATCAAACAATAGGTTTATAGATTTAGGTCCAACAAAAACTGACAAAAGGATACTACTAAGAGGAGGTACAGAAAGTCTGTTATGCATACAGATGATGCTTATGGGTGCATCATACCCATATTTATGTAGAAAGTTAATTAACATGATCTCTTCAATTATGATATTCACCTAAGACGTTAGGTCAATGAGAACACCTGCTACAGTGTTTCTGTTGATTCGCGCAATGATATAAAGAGATGGTTCCCTATTAAAACCCATCGACAGGTCCTACAAGGTGAAGGTTATAGCTGGACTACTACTCACAGGCTACACAAAGGGGATAGGTTGATGTAGAAAAGAGGCCATCATGTACACTAAATGACCCTCTCACAAAGCCCCCAAAAATTTTACGATCAAACCGTGACCCAACTAAGGCTTCATAGCGCAACACCTATCAAACCTTCCAACTACGCTTACTAGGGGTCAAATGTTGGGTTTAAGGTGAAGGCCTCACAACAATCATACCTATAAAGCTCCTAGAACACAAAGAAAGGAGCTTTCAGTATTGTAGGACGAAACCAAAATGGTTCACGTCATGTTCACCAAAAATGTAAGAGAGGGGGACCAACCACGTCAAGGCTCCGTGCCTACGAGAGTTGAGCAAAGGCCTTTAAATTACCTCACACTAAAAGATGCCTTGGGATAAGGATCAAGAATTATGAGCACTATAACTTACTTCTATCACTCTACAAACCCTCAACTTAGATTTGGGCTAGGCAAGTTGGTTTTTGGAGTCGATGTTGCACCTTAGACAACTCTTTGTCCAAGGATGGTAAGTGCGATTTTGGGATGATTGTGCAACACGTTGGCATCTCTCTAGCGCGTTGGCATCCATTTAGCTAGAAAATAGCAAGTGCAACAAAAAATCTCAAAAGACCTACTTACAGCCTAGCTAGTTGATTGTGATGGGAAAAACAAAATAAGAAAGTATGAGAAATAGAGACAAAGATGATAAAGAAAGTATATGAAGGCTAGGGATGAAAAAAATCTCACCAATGCGCCAGTTCACCAGCTAGCTCCACATGTACATTCACCTACACACACACAAGAAGGAGAAAATTGTTGCGGCTATATAGGGGCCTGCCTTAGTCAAACCCTCATTTTGGTGTTTCCACATCCACAGACAGCCATAAAGCAACAGAGTAGAATATGTGATAAAGGAAAGAAGAGATAGAAAAGAGCACTACAAACAATATTATGCTACTTCTATCAAATCACAAAGGAGAGGAGCAAGGCGTTACCACCTCCACCCAAAAGCTCACTAGCCAATGGAGGAGATACAGACTATGCAAAGTCACCATAGCCCCAACTGTGATGAAGGGAGGTCTTGCAAGACACCAAGCCCACACTTCTATGGCTTGCCTTACACTTGCAATGTGGAGTTGACGAAGCTTGAAATGCTACTACAATAAAAAATGGAATGCTCGAATGTTGCTTGAGAGTAAAGAAAATGCTACAAAATTATTAGAGAATGAGATTGAATTGCTAAGAGATGAAATGAAGTGAGAATGAATGAATTTTAAGGAGAATGAGAAAGAATCTGCCATTTTTAGGGTCGATTGGTTGAAGAGGGACATTACAATTTGACCCCAATCAGGTGTGTTTAATGCCTCTTCCAACTTCGGATTTAGGAATCCATCAAGGATGGTAGTGTGCCACACGGACGTTCGTGTACCACGCATTTGTCCCTGACACATATGAACACTCACTGATATAAAGGACGATGCCAAGTGGATGGAAGATAGTTGGGTGATGTGGAATTTTTCCTTCGGATTTGATTTTCTAAGGTGAGGGTGTGTGAAAGGGGAATTTGGGTAAGGGGTGCAAATTCGCTCATATACAATGGCATAATATGAAAGAAAACAACTAACAAAAAATGGAAAAGTTCACAGACGTAATCCAATTTATGAAAACTATCATTTAACATAGAAGCTTGATAGCATGGGTGATCCCACAATATTGGTTTCTCTACAATTTTGGCCAAACCGACCGAACTAATTTTTTTTCTAACTAAATTTCCACCTTTAGGCACCTATATGGCTAAAACCGTGAGGAATTTTGAAGATGACACAAACTATTGATTTGTGAAATTTTTTTCTATAGATTCTAAATATATTGCTTTAAAAAAATTTGGGAATCGTGATTGCACTTCTTTCTATCTCCCTCTAAAACTAGTTTTTCTTTAAACACCATTTTAAGCAAGTGGATGCCTCACCGTATAAAACATAATTTTTTTCCATGAAGGATGTACCCCTAATTTTTTCGAATTTTAGATTTGTAACTACAATATCTAGTGCTTCCAATTGGTTTCATAGTGTTTTATTGAATTTTTTTCCTTAATCAAGTTTTCAAATTCAAAACAAATTACAATTAAGACATAGGTGGGAATCAGATAACACATAACCTGTTTCAGTATGTATTGAATTCAATTTTTCCTTTTGTTGATCATGACTCTGCCATCTAGTGCACCTTATATTTTCAAATTTTTTGATAATCTTCTATTTTTCCAATATTACAGCAATAAAGAACTTTATTACACAAGAAAAACCCACATTCACAAGAAATAAAAAATAAATATAATAATAAAATTAATTTAATTTAAAATTATAATTTTGAGAAGCTTATAATAAGGACTACATACTTACAAAAAATAAATTTTAAATGAATTCATTTGATCTTCCAAAAGGTAAATCAAAAGTGGTTTTTTATCAGCATTTTGATAGTGTAAAGGAGACTTCGTTATAGGTATGGTTTAAAACTAGTGGGGTTCTATCCAAGGGGGTTTGATCTAAGGGGGTTTTTTCAAACCCTCTTCAATTAAAATCCTTTAAATAGAACTTTTCAAGGCTTAAATCATTATATTTTCTAGAAATATGTGATTTCAACAAAAATAAAATGTCTTAAATTGTAAACCAACTTCTTTGTGGATCACGCCATGGAAATTAGCTATCCTAACTATCAAAAATAGTTTAAAAATGTTTTAACATGAAAAAATCATAAAGAAGCAATTTGACAAAGGCCAATGATATGCAATAATTTCAAATATTCATATAGATCGAGCTTTCAAAACTAAAAACAAAGGTCAATGTCAATCCGATGATAGCTTGAGTTAAAAATATAACATACCGTGTTCCTACATCTTATAACCCATGATCTAATCATAGATCTTGTTTAGATCACAACAATCTTTTCTCATTAAGCCCCAACTACTTCATTAATATCTTTCAGATATTTAGCAAAGATTACAATAAAAAAACAATCAGATTTTAAAAATAGCATGACAAAAATTTGATCAATCAACTATACAGATTGATAGTGCCAACTCGAAGGTTCCACCCTAAAGACAAGACACCCACTGCTTTCCGAAAAACTCCGCTCAAAGAGACCATTCTACAAAAAATAACAATTACTTGAACAAATAGATGACATGCTGAGTGAGCAGGCAATCTCAGATTTATGAGAAAAGCTTTGAAGAAAATCCCTACCTTGGAAGCTAACACATGTCATGGCTCATGTTTGAAAGGAAAACGATATAAAAAATTCATGTAGCCACCACATGGCACATTGCATGCCTTTCAAAGCAGTCTCTTCTTCTTTAAATGCCGACTCTTCTCGAAGCTGAAAAAGGTAAAAACTGAAGACCAAAAAGATTAAAAAGAAAAAATTTCTTCACAGTTCTGGCGACTCACAAGGGGCCTTCGCTTGCAGACACACGAACCTAGAGTTCTAGAAACTCTTAAAGGTTGAGGAAGGTGAAGTGTTGGGCTTCCCAATCCAAATTAGTGGGATGGATGAGAGTGCAGAGAATCTTGTATGCTTGATCTAACTCAAAAACCTATTTAAAAGAAACACCTCCCCACCTTGATGAAACAAACCTGATGAGGTAATAGAGCCGCAGAAGGGGAAGGATCTCCTCAATTTCATCAATAGTGGAAAATGGGCTTATACTTGGGAGTACTATAGAAGTCTAGATCTTGTGTTTGATTACATCCGTGATCTCCTCAATTGATAGTGCTCCTCCATCTGATGAGAAAAGGATGGGTAATCCAAAATTGATCAAAACATTGAAATCCATTTTGATTTCATTAACCTTCTTATTCAACACTACTTGGTGTTCTTCTACTTGGTGTTCTTTTCTCTTTTTCGTGACCTTGTAGTAGTTGATGAATTCACTTGCTTTCCTTGAGGCGACCCTCTAATCAGGAATTCTTACATCCCCTAAAGCTTCCTCAGAGGCTTTACATAACCTGGAAATAAGGTTTTCTAATTCTGTAGAACAAGGAGCATAAATTTACAGAATTTTGTCAGCCACCGAGCCATCCTTCTCATCTAATTCCTAAGCATCCCTTAGAAACTGTAAGACTAGCTTTAGGGCAGCAACTACAACTATGATCCTTTCCCAATGTGTGGATATCAGTCTTTTCAATATCAAGAGGATCTCGGATCCTTGCACTACGACCAATTCCTGATGGAATTGAGATTCTTTTGCCTTCATATTCTCCTTTATTTGGTTCTTTTGGAGGGTGTTTGTTAGTTCAAAATTCAACCTTTTGAGCTCTTGATCGCGAGTCTGCAAAGTGGACTCGATCTCCTACTTCTCTTGCTTTTCCTTCTCTGTCTCTACCTGGGCCTTTCATAGATTGTCAGAAGCCTGAGATAGGAAACTGCTCAATTCTTCCTACATGTTTTCTTGGATATGTTGGTATTTTGTATTTGTTTGACGTTCAATAGCAAGCTCAACTCTTAACTTTTCTACCTCGGCATAAAGTCAACTCTGTTCATTTTGGGCCTCCTTGAGCAACTTGGTTGCTTCTCCCTACTAATCATGTATTTTCCTTACGCAAGCCATTTCCACCTCTCTGCCCTTGATTTTTGCCTGTAGCCTGCTCAATGTGTCCTTTACATTTACCAGCTCTGCCTTGCATTTCTTCAATTTCTTTTCCATCTTCTCATAATTAGTATATACCACTTTCTGGGTGCCCGAACCACTTTGTCGTGTGGGCGAGTTTCACTCAAATCCAAGCCCATAGATCTGATTTCATAATCTTCCATCCTCAGATTTCTCCCTCAGCTTTGATACTAGCAACTCATAGTAGAAATCATTAGGAATTTTTCCCTTCATTAAAACAATTCAATCTTCTGGTCGCCTTCATTTGTGCTAAGCATTTTTATCCGTGATCTTTTCTAGCATGTCAAGATAACTTCATCGCATCGAAATGACCTCGGAGACTCTGTGGGGTGTCGATGCTTTGTGCAACAATAGAAGCACTTGGAGGAAGACTAGATAGGCTGACAAAATGAGAAGCCTTAACAGTGTGAGATTGTGGAGATGCGAAGGGGAGCATTATCATGGAAAATAGTGGGATACCATATGGGGACTATGGAGGAGGAACACCTATCAGAGTGAAAGGGGAAGTGGGCGGAAAAGTGACATTTCCTAGAAGCTGATGGATTTGGTGAGATTGGAAACATAGATGCTTTAGCCTTTTCAATGGGGGCCCTTGATAGGGTAATTAAAGAATTAATCACAACTGATGCAAATGATGTTCACTCGATGTGTAGGGTTTCCTCATGAAGTTCATTATTGAAAATGGTTGGGGGTTCATTCAAAACAAAAGTATCAGAATATGTGGAAGGAGGACTATTTTTCATAGACTGGGGTAGAGGAACAACCAAAGATGTAGATGCAGAAAGAATAGGGGGAGAAAAAATTACCTGGGTTTCTAATATCCTAGAGGGGCATACTCCACTTCTTCTCCTCCTCTAGTAGGTGCACTGGGTCCACCTAGGTCCTTCACTTATCTTTTTCTGTATGAGCAGAACTTGCAAATTCAAATTCCTTGGCAGCTGATCCCGCTAAAACTTGGCCTTCTATAGCCACAGTGGACCTCCTTGGGGACCATTGGGTCCTTTTTCCCTTTCCTTAGGTGTTGGCAAAGGGTGCAACCTATGAGTCCTTCCATTCCGGCCCCTTTCCTTTGTCAAGCTCCTAAGGTTAGGAAGTGTAGAGTGGAAGCTCTCCCTATTCAATCTTTGGATTGGTCTCAGGATTGCTATCCTCAGTGTTAGCCTATTTGTCATAAATTTCATCAAAATTTTCATCATGTGGCTAGAGCTCCCCATACATGGTGTTGAGGCTCCTCATTTCCTATCGAAACCTCCAGAAATCCACCTTCTTTCTTTCTGACCACCCTAGACACTTCAATTGTTTACTTAGAGAATTTCCCATCAGAAGGCTCAGATGATACTCTGTTGTCTTGACATAAAATTCAAGCCATGGTGGTTGGTCAAATGGTATGAAGGCTAAGTTGATGTACAATTTTGGCCTTATTGGCCCCACAGTTGCCATTGCACCAAAAGATCGACATGTTAATGCCCGATACAACTACCAGAGTTAACGGATCCATGGGAGAGGATTAGTCCATGTCACGAATCCTGAGGGGAGTGCTGACCATCTACCAAAAAACTCCCCCTTAGTGTTACTTGTGGGGATTCGAAACTGACACCTTTGGCTCTGATACCAATTATTGGCCCCACAGTTGTGGTTGCACCAAAAGATCGACCTGTTAATGCTCGATACAACTGCCAGAGTTAACATATCCATGAGAGGGGGTTAGTCCATGTCACAAATCCCGAGGGGAGCACTAACCATCTACCAACAAGCCTTTATTTGGTCAGATTCTTTCTTGATTTGAAATAATCCTAACTCTCATGCTTCATAGTTGGGAGGTACCTTGTCGAGTTATAGCTCCATGCATCGCAAATGAGAACTAGGCCCAAGTGTGCTAATTTGTTCATAAGCACCTCTTGTGCCTTCCTCTTTATCAGTGTTACCTGGTTGTTGGAAATGGCGAGGGGAGTCGGGTAAAGCCCTATCTTGTTCCTTCTGGTACCATAGGCGTTGTCGGCGATAGTTACCTGACGACATGTCTCTAAATAAAAAACCCTATCCGTTACAAAATTAGGGAGTCTGAAAGGCTCCTTGATGAAAACATGAAATTTGATGAATGCGAACTCAGCTCCCAAAAAATAATCCACAAAGGTCTACGAGGTCCTTATCCATTGCAAGACTTCAGGAGAGAAACGACCTGAAGGGTGTGGAGACAAGTCTAAGAGCAATGGCCTCGTAAAATAATCTACAAACAAATAATAATCCCATGTATTCGAAAGCACATGGATCCAGACTAAAATTGGCTGGTATGATCCCTTTACATCAAATGTAAACAACGAAATGTATCTTTCGAAGAACTCAGATTTTTGGTGTAAGATCAAATGCACCAGAAAAGAAGAATACCTAAACTTGCATTCAGTGCCATAATTCCTTAGTTGTTCTAGCATCTTTTTTGCTATTATTTCTAGGAAATCATAATATTTATGGCTCTTTTCCCTCTTGAGCATAAAGGCCATGCCCATCTAAAAAGGATAAACCTTTTTATCATCATCGTAGTTGTAACCATGGGCCAACATTGTGAAAACATCCTCAAGGTCTGTCTTGAATTTTCCACACGGCAAGGGGAAGGACAACTGACCTCCTTCTAGCTTCTCCTTGGTTTCATCTTCATAAAAAGCCATTTTTTTAGTTTTGGATACCCAGAACTCCTCCATTACTTCTTTGTTGAAGCTCTTAGTGACCTAGCCTGTGGGGATACATAACATATCCCATATTATAGCTACATTGATGGTAACCCTAATCTTGTCGTCGACTATAGCTCCTATTTCTTTATCAAACCTCCTGGCACATGCATCTATCAACTTTGGGCATGAGTGGACAGCAGGCAATGTGAATTGTGGCAAACCACAATTCCATACTCGTGATGAAAAACCTTCAGCTACCCCATGTTTGATAATTCTTTGAAATGCCCCTTCCCTTAGGCTTTTAGGGTTCACCATCACCTTTGGGTCAAAAATGTTGTCTGCAAAATCTAGTACAACCTCCTTAACATGGTCACCTACCTGTACTAATTTGGTATGGGAAAAACATTATTCTTCTGGTGTTGGGGCATTCGCAAATGACTCTCTCCCAAAAATATCAACATAACTTAGTCCTTTAGACGAGGATCCAACCTTTCTATCTAAAGTCTATGCTTTTTCCATTGTTGTACTTGAAAATTTGTAGAGAGCTTCCTCAAAGAAACAACTACTTGCATTTTTCTACTCAACAAAAATTTATATTGGGTGCATTCAATACTTTTTGCACATACATGCATTAAGACACTTTTGTTAACTTTGGTTTAATAAATGCTACCACCGAGGCGATACATGTGAATTTGGGATCTGTATCCCTTGAGAATACAAAAATTATCGTGAGAATGGAATTAGTACATTCTCCTCATCGCCTCTTTCACAAATAAGCTTTATGTTCTTGGGAAGCATGATTTTAGCCACTAGAAGTGTGCTTACACAGTGTAAAGTACTCTGAAAATACATGCCCATTTAATTTGTCAGAACTTAGCACATGAATCAAAATATTTTCCCACAAACAAGCAAGCTGGCATTGATGATGACAATGGACACATGGTAGTGATCGAAATACACGAGCATTTACTCCCAATGCCCAAATTTATTTCTCAAGGCTTGGTGAAATTTTTTTTGTATGATTCATATTTTGTCATCTGGTTGCTTTGATATTTTTTAGTTGTCATCCAACAGGCGATGGGTTTTTCATTGGTTGAGCTCATCGACATGCCCTTTCCTATAAATAGCTATGCCACCTTAGCAAAATATTCACTTTTAAAAGCTCTTTCAATTAGCAAGCTTTCCTTGTTGCATCCCATTATGCTAGCTTTAGCCTATTTTCTATCATGTCATTTGGCCTAGGCACTCCCATTCAGCTCTTTCCACGAAGGCCACAATACTCCTTCATGGGAAAAATTACTAGTGACCGAATTAAATGTTTGGTGAGGAGGAACGACTGCCTTACTGTAGTGGCATTCAAGTGGGTGCTCGGCAAGGATATGTGAAGGACAAGAGCCAACCACAGTGTAAATCTAATGTAATATCCCACTTCATGGCCTCCCTTCTTGACTTGGATATATCTAAGCCTTGGATAATTGAGTTGTGCATACCATGTTTGACTCTCTATATTTGGACACGCTTGGTGAAATTGTGCAAGTGGCCATCCCTGGTGGTGGTATTCTAAATGCCATGGACCTCCGCAAGCATGTCAACTATGAGGAAGATGTGGTCTAGCTGGCTCTCCTTACTAATTTTCGAACTATGGACCTTGAGAGGCATTTTTCATTGTCTCATCCTATGGCTTCCTTCCTTTTGAGGGAGTTCGACATGAAGTGTCTTTTTGGGTTGGATTGGAAAAAACATTTTGAGTTTCTAGTGTATAGCCATGGGAACAAGGACTGAGGTCCTCGGTGTGTCAAGCTTGTCCATGTTGTGTGTTGAGCCCATTTCCCTCCCTTCTGAAGAAAAATAAGATGAAGAAGAAGAAGAAGAAGAAGAAGAAGAAGAAGAAGAAGAAGAAGAAGAAGAAAAAGAAGAACCTGAAAAAATGCCATTTTGACTACCTAGAAATGGCCTAGAGGCTTTAATTTCACTGCCCTTTTGTAGCGTTCCTCCTTTTTTCTTTTCTAAAGTGCAACTTTTTGGGTTTACTCGAGAAAGCTTCAAGCTTCTCAGAGCCTCAAGATCGTAGTATATTGTAAATTTTTCAGTGAACATAATATATAATATGTTTTTGCTTCTTCCTGTTGTTATTCTCATGGCTTTATTCCCAAAAATAATCATATTTTATAAAAAAATTTACATATGGTACATAACTCTAAAAATTTTAAAAAGAATTTGCATACTTTAATGGAACAATTTCAGATGAATACCATTTATCAGTGTATCCAGAATGTTTTCATTCATGTCTTCTAGCTCATACACATTCTTTTCTTTGCACGTGTGAATGCATAAGGGACCCTTCCATAGGGCTTCAAAGTTTGCATGTTTCCTTGGTTTTGCAACACACTCATTGTACTTTAGCACGAGGCTTCCTTCTCAAAATCTAGGTCAAAGGCCTTTTTTTCAAACCATAATTTAGCTATCTATTGGTGATCAATCATGGCTTCATAGACATTTCCCCTTTTTCTTCAAGGTTTAGGAGTTCTTCCAACCTTACTTCCATTTTGCTACTTTGTTTGACTTCCAAAGCCTTTAATAGTTGTAATGTTGGAATTTCTATGGAAATAGGTAAAACCACCTCCTTCCCATATACTAGTTCATAAGGAGAGGCCTTCAAGATTTGTTTGGGCATAATTCTATCGGCCCATAGAGCAACCCGTAGGTGTTTGTGCCACTCCCTTTGCCTTTTTGACTCGATGTGTTTTATTAACCTAATCAGGTTTTTATTAGTAGATTTTGCTAGCCCATTTCCTTGCGGGTAGTAATTTGATGTAGTCTTGAGGTAGACCCCATGCTTGAGAGAAAAATTTGAAATCCCAAAACCTACAAAAGCTCGTCCGTTATCAGATGTGATAGTTTTTGGCGATCTAAACATTGCTACTAGCTCCTCCATAAAATTGACAATCTCAATTTCTGTGGCGCTTTTCAGAGAAATGGCCTATGTCCATCTTGTAAAATAGTCAGTTTTTGTAAGTATCCACTTATGGTCTGCACTAGAAATAGGATTGATTATCTTGATGAAATCCAAACCCCATTGGGAAAAGGGTTCTTCAATTACAATCGGGCTTAGGGGAAAGGAAAAATTCTTCCACTTGCCAACAGAATATTGGCACTAAGTGCATATTTGCACTAGATCCAGTGTGCCTCAGAGAATATGGAAGGCCAGTAATATTCTACTTGTATTATCTTCAAAGTAGTAGTCTTGGTGGAGAAATGTCCACCCTTGAGACTACTATGAAATTCTTATAAAACCCTTTCCTCATGCGGCTTATCTAAGCATCAGAGTAGGATGCCATCATAATTTATTTTGAACAAAATACCCTCAATTAATACATACTTGGCACCTTGTAGTTGGTAGAATCATCTTTTGTGAGGTGGAATGTTGATCAGGTACTACCCCTTTTGCATATATTGTGTTTGATCTGTCACCAACAACTCGTTGGACTCAAACTGGTTTGTGTAAGCTTGATCTGTCTCTTCCTCCACCAAGGAGCTTGACTCCTACGCAAGGTATTCACAAAGACCTCTTCCTTGAACCAGATTGGTTGGTCTAATATCTAAATTATATTCTAGGATCTTGGTGATCTAGTTGGCCCTTTTTTGAGTTATTTTTCCCTCAGTGATATACTCCCGAACACTGGGATGGGCGACGAGAATGGTGATTCTGTTGGCCAATACTAGGTGTCAGAATTTCTTCAAGCTTTTAACAAGAGAAAAGTCCTGTTTCTCAACAAATTTGTACCTGGCCTCATCCCTTGAGAGTCCTAGAGTGGAATGTGATGGGATGCTCTCTGACACTATTTTCTTCATTTTTTTGAGTTAGCACTAAAGCTATGTTGTGTTGGCCACTGTAGACGTAGAGCCAAAAATCATTGGAGAAGTTTGGGTTAGCTAACACTAGAGTGGAAGAGATGGATTCCTTTATTTTATCAAAAGCTTTATTTCCTTCAAGGGTCCATTTGAACATTAGATTCTTCTTTAGCATCAATGTGATAGGTCTTGCGATGCTTGTGAAGTCCGAAATGAACTGGCTGACAAAATTGATCTACCCCAAAAAAGACTACAGCCCCTTCTAGTTAACCAATAGAGGTAGTTCCATTATAGATTTCACCCTTTTGAGATCTATCACTATCCCTTCCTTTGATACCACAAAATTGAGTAGCTTTCCTTGAGGCACTCTGAAAACACATTTTTTGGGATTTAAAGAAATCCTAAACTATTGGCATTTCTAGAAAACCTTTTCCAGATGATCAAAGTGATCATCCTTTCATTTTGAAAAGACTGTTAGGTCATCTAGATATATAAGAATAATCCGATTAATTAATCCCTTGAAAGCGATATCCATTGCTCGCTAAAAGGTTGCACCAGCATTAGAGAGTCTGAAGGGAATTTTTCAGTATGCGAGCATTCCCCACTTTGTGGTGAATTTTGTTTTATACTGATCTCCTTCCTTGACATAGACCTGGTTATAACCCAAAAAACCATCGAGCAATGAGAAAAAAATTTATCTAGCAATGGTCTACATAATTTTCTCCATTGATGGCAAATGGTAGTGATCTTTCAGCGAGGCTTTGTTTAAATCCCTAAAATCCACAAAGAGCCAAATATCACCATTCTTTTTCCAAACTGGCACAAGATTAGACACCTAGGTAGTATGCTTAATTGGGTATATGATCCTTGGTTCAATTAGTTTAGTGAGCTCTTGTGCCATCAATGCTTCAACCTTTGGATTGACTGGTCTTTACTTTTTCAGACGAGCCTCAAGCCTTCAACTAAGTCAATAGTATGTTGAATTATGTCGAGATCGTATCCTCTGATATCATCATAGGTCCAAGCTATGACCCTATTGTATCTAGAACATAGCCATTTTAATCTCTCTTTGTCCCTCTACGGAATGTCCCTTCCGACCTTTAATTTCCTATTATTTTTTATACCGAGATATTCATAATCTTTCTCATTAGCACTAAACCTTTTTTTGCTATTTCTCGCATCCTTGCAGCTGAAAATATTCTCAAGAGAGATTAAACCTCGAGGGAGCTTATTGCCTTTTAACTAGATCACTTTCCCTTTAGAGGGCTTGGCTTTAGACTATGAATTATTGGGAGTCTTTCCTAATTTTTGTAAAAAAGCGGCAATCTAAACATCATCCTCAAATACCTACTAGTTTAGATTATTGTCAGGAATTGTCGATCGAATGATGATTTGTACTGCATTATGCTTTGTTGCTAACTCAAAATTAGGTCAAATTGCAAACCAATTGAATCCATTCGATCAGTGACATCATTCTAGGAACGTGGGATAACTTGAATGTTAAAATCCTCAAAACTTTTGATTAGATCCCATATTTTGTCTATATGACTTCATTCTTATATTTTTGGCAACTGCTTGCCCACAGACTTGACTCACTACCAGCTCCAAATCTCCAAATGCTTGTATTCTCTTTACACCCATCCATTCTACAAGGAACAAACCATGGACTAAGGTTGTGTATTCTACATTTTTATTCAAGCACGGGAACTGGAAATGAAAAGCTTTGAGGGTATTTGACCCTGTCGAAGATACTAGTCAAACACTTGCTCCAAAACTAGCTTTGCATTTGGTGCCATCAAAATACAATGTCCATAGACTGTTGTCACCCAGACCATTAGCATCTTCCCATTCTTTTAACAATTTTGGGAAGAATTGGTCATCATCGAAGATCACATAGGTGCCTAATCCGATAGCATGAAAGTTTTTCATATGGGTCAGAGTCAATGAATTAGTTGAGGAGGACTTCTTCTTCGGGGTTCCAATCAATTGTTTCCTCCTCGTTCTCTAACATCTCTACACAATACCTCTTCCTTTGTGAGAAGGATGTATGCACTGCTTCAATGCATAGGACCGCATTGTCTGCTATGTGTTCCAGATGCAAGGATTCTGACAGGATCTTCATCTTTTCCCCATGTTTGGCTCACAAGATCAGGTGAGACCAATCAAGCGCTAAATGTCCACCAAGCTTTGCTATAAAGTCCCCTGAAAGGCACATTCCGAATATTGGGGGGATTTCTATCACAACTACTTCTTGTGTGACTATTTGGCTTGGACATGAGAAGATGGTCAAGGATAGATCCTTAATGTAGCTGATGGTCAAAACTTTCTTTTGGTCTAATTGCATGATTCCTTTCTCAAGAGGCTCATACTTGAGTTTCGGGGCATCGACCACTTGTTTAGGCATGATCGTTGTACTAGCTCCCGAATTGATCATATTGTTATGCAAAATCTTATCTCCCACAATAAGTGTTAAAAAGAAAGGCATGGGTTTTGGCTTGCTTACCTCTTTCTCCTTTGCATTTTCCATGATGGTCACATAATTCAAGGATCTTGAAGGTTGGGGTTCCGATGTGATCCCTTTGTCTTTAGCTTGATCGCGCAACAGAATCACATCCATCCATGATATTTGTTCTTCCTTCTTTAATGCTTCCTGTAGAACCATCTTTTGTTTGGGAATGGATATTACATCCCAAAAAGATATGTTAGTAAGCCCCTTATTTAATTGTTCAACCACATTGAGCATTCCAACCGATGGGTTCATGGGTTTGAATAGTGGTATCTCTCTCATCTTCAATAAGGGCTAACTCATTGTGAGTGTACTTGATGCTTTTTCCATCTCCTTTTCTGGAAATAGTGGAACTTGTGACTGTTGAGTGGGTCATTCCTATAGAGGTTGCTTTTCTGGCAGCTATGGTTGACATGTGTTGTGGATGCAGTGGAGCTTATTGCACGTATTCTCTAGTGAGCCTTCTTTTAGACCTCGTATTGTAGTTCGACTGTGCTTGTGAGGCACTATTCATAAGAGCATCATTTGAAAATACTATGTCCTCCTCCTCCATCCATGAGAAGAGCACCTGGTTTGGTGCAATATCCAGCTCTTGTTCTAAAGAAATTCCTTGTGTTTGCAATCTAAAGTGGGCATTCTCCATTTCTGGAGATTGATATTCTTTTGTACTTGAGAACATACCCTTCTTTCTTTGCTCCACTATTTTCTATTGTAGATTACCCCTTAGATAGTTTCGGGGCATATGGCTATCATTACATGAGAAGCACCATATGTTCTCGTCCTCCGCCAAGTTGTTCTGGCCTGAGATTAAATCTTTGCTTGGACTACTCTTGGAAGCCTGAAGCGACATGGTAATTGGGACTATCTGATTTGTGGACATGAGTTTTTGACCTCCTCCTCTCGAGGCCTCTTGGTACATGGTCTGTTGATAAGATGGTCTTCCTCCTTGATAGGTTTGTGTGGCTTGCTTCAAAGGTGTTTCTTACTGTCGTCGGATGAGGACTAGCTCATTAGCAAAAGATCACATGAGATTCTTCATACCATTGATGTTTGTTGCTAGTGAAGAAGAGCACAATGTGCTTGGTTGTGCAATGGGGTATACGTACATGGGTGGTGGTGTAGCTGATGTGGTTGCTTGTGGAGCAAAGGTTCTCGAAGTGATTTCTTCCTGAGGGCCACCAGAGATTTCTGTGAACACATGCATGGGTGGACATGGAAGCTTCCCAACATCAATCAGACTATACCTAGTGTTGAAGTTCATGTGCATGGTATTAATTGCCAACAATGAGGAGCGATCTCCCTTTTTTGAGAAACACTCAAACAACCTCTTTTCCAGCTGATACCAAGAGTAGATAGAACTAGAAGCTAAATACATATACCAATCCTAAGCTTTTCCCTTGAAAGATGTGGTTAACAACCTAAGAGAAATGTTTTCTTCTGCTATGTTATGTACTATGCATACCTCTGCTATATCTTGGATATGTTCAGAGGGGGTTTTGAAATCCTCCCTGGAAAACTTTGGGATGGCCTTGAGGGAATTAGCAGGTATGGTAGGCCATACATTTGGGGGCATAGGTAGTTGTAGCCAACTACCACTATCCCAAGTTACAAAATTTCTAAGAGCGGGGTCAACTAGGTGAGCCATTGAAAATAGATTCCTATGGATAGGGTATACTAGTATTCCGATTTGAAAAGTTTGGTCTCCTAGTGGGGTAGATAAAATTCTAGATCTTGGGCTAACACATCTTCCCCTGTTACTCCTTATAGGTGATACAGAACCTCTAAGTATTATCCTCCTTGGTATCGAGGCAAGTCATTAGGAGTACTAGAAATGGCCTCTTGAGGACACTCTTGTTTGAATTCTAGGCATAAAATTCCCAGCCTCCTTTCTTGGTCTGATTTAACAAATATTTCTGACTTCTAATCAGACGTTTGAAAAACTTCGGGTCCCACTGGGCGTGCCAAAAAAAGAACTATTGATCATCAAAGCTTGCGCTTCTCCAACAGCCTTATGGGAAATTCAACGAGTGGGGGACCAATTTGTACCTCACTAAATACCTCCAGGATTTTATAGAAAGCCAACTCTTCTTTGTGTTGGGAGTAAAGGGTAGAAATAAATGTGAATAAAACATGAAAAATGGCTATGCACCAAAGCTTTTACAACATTTCAAACCTCAAGTTGTTTCCTATGAATGATATAATAAACACAAAATGCCACAAAACCTTCATTGTTGGGAAGAGAATGAACTAAAAAGGCTAAGTAAAAGTACAATTCAATCTTTCAAATCTCCCCGTGGGAAGCATCCATTAAGGTCTGATCAAACATAGGAAAACTCTACAAGTTAATAGAAATATCCAAAAATTTATAGAGACCCTTTCTCCCTTACAATATAATATGAAAAACAACTAACAAAAAATGGAAAAGTTCACAGACATAATCCGATTTCTAAAAACTACCATTCAACATAGAAGCTTGACAACATGGAAATTAGCTACCTGAACTTTCAAAATAATCTTAACACAATATTTTTAACATGAACAAAAATATAAAGAAGAAATTTGACAAAGGCCAATGATATGCACAGTTTCAAAGATTTCCTCCAAATAGATCAAACTTTTAATATCAAATGAATTGAAAAACAAAGGTCAGATGCCAATCTGATGATAGTTTGAGTTAAAATATAACATGCCAAAGAACAACTTAGTACTTTGTAAAACTTTCTACTTCTAAAAACAATAAAGCTTCCTACTAGATATATTTCCTTAGAAAGGATTTTCAAAGTAATTCTTCTAACTAAAAAACTCCCCTTTCTTATGCTGCCAACTCCTATTTATAACTTGGAAGAAGAGAACATCGCCACCAACATTCTAGTAGCAAAAACTTCTAGCTACCTACATCTGATAGCCCACGATCTGATCATAGATCATGATTAGATCACAACAATCTTTTCTTATTAAGTCTCAACTGCTTCATTAATTTTTTTAGATATTTAGCAAAGATTGCAATTGGAAAATGATCAGATTTTAAAAACAACCTAGAAAAAATATAATCTATCAACCATATAGATTGATAGCGCCAACTCGAAGGTTCCACCTTGAAGACAAGACACCCACCAATTTTTGACAAACTCTTCCTGAAGAGACCATTATGAAAAAAAATAACAACTGCTCGAACAAATAAATGAAGTGTCAAGTGGGTGGGAAATCTCATATTTATGAGAATCTTTTTGAAGAAAATCCCTGCCAAGTTGACACGTGTCACGGCTCGCACCTGAAAGGAAAATGATATAGAAAATTTGTGCAACAACCACATGGTGCATTGCGTTCCTTTCGGAGTAGTCTCTTCTTCTTTAAACAAAGACTCTTCCTGAAGCTGAAAAAAGGTAAAAGCCGAAGACCAAAAAGATCAAAAAAGAAAAATTTGCTTCACATAGAAATTATGTATGTCATCACTAATACAATCCCAAAGGAAAGGTTATGAAATAGATAAATAAAGGCCTCACAACTAGGATCCTTGTCATCATTCATGGTATAAAAATACTCCTTGAGGCAAAAAAGGAGATAAATTGATCACAAAAGGCTTGTTGAGTGGAGAAAAGCTAACATGAACAACTGTGAGGTACTCCTATAAGGCAAGGTCACATTTAGAAGAATTTTCTTGAGATGTGAAAACTTGCTCACAATGTTAGGAAAATTTCTAGATGATATCAGCAATCCCTTTGAGAATATTCTACCCATCTTTGATATGCTTTATGTCATGTGAAGTATGACAAGCTCTAAGATCTTGGAAGAATTCATTTGAACCTATATTCCCAACCTTAAGAAAATGTAATCTTTCTTTGAATTGAGTGCCTCTAGATGAATGGTTATCCATAATTTTCTTGTGATCATGAAGCTTGGCCACCCTAGCCTAGCGAAAAAGGGTAAGTGGATTCATGAACTATAGTAGTCTTTCGAAGCTCTATGTTTGTGGCATCATATGCATGAAACTAAAAGATGACCAACTAATGTTCATAGATTTGAAGGAATGGAGAAGTATGCATGATGGTTCTATTCCACCAAGCAATCTAGAGCTAGTTGGCTAAGTAAACTAGGATTCTAAGTTCCAAACACACTTGATGTGGGCTAGTGAAGGCTAATTACTCAAAAAAGAATTATTTGAAAATATTGAGTTTTACAACTTTGAGGTATATCCACTTGCCATTTATTTTTCAACTCAATGGGAGTTAGGTCTAATAAAGTCACATCTAGCAAAGGCTCCACTAGTAGTGAGAAATAGGTGGAAAATAAAAATAACTTGTTATCAAGAAAAATGACTCACAATTAAGATTTACGAGTCCTAGAAGTTCTTAGGAGTTGTATTTGCACCCTAGTGACAATAATAGTATAATTATAAGAGGCTATATCTAGTGTAAAATATCATAATGTGCAGTAATAATCAAGAAACATATATATTATGAATGTCAATTAACTATCAATTTTAATCACCACAAAACTATTGTTTCATGTATTATCTTTTCTCAATCTCATATAACAATGGGTAAAAGCACAAAGTTGTGTCACACTTTATAAAGGAAATAGCCAATGTTGATCCAATTTTTAAACTTGAATCACTAAAAAGTGGCATATATGTTTTGAATTTTGAAATGATGTAAACTAGTGAAATATGTATTTTTTAGTATATTTTATGTTTGTATTTTTTAAGAAAATATAAAAAATTATTTTAAACTACTTTTTAATAAATTAAAATTATAATTTAGTTGCTCATAAAATGCTAAAAAATGAAGTTGCATGGGACGTCAAACTTTTTATAGTAAAGTTGTGTCACATTTTCAGCCAACTCAATGGGAGTTAGGTCTAATAAAGTCACATCTAGCAAAGGAAAAATGATTAGTTTGTAGGAAAAACATTCTTATTAATCTCCTTAAGTGGGATGAATGTGTTGTCCCATTTTTTTTCCTCATTCTAGGACCTATACATGTGTATTCACCTATGCTAGGATTTTCTCTACCTCTATTACCAGAGATGGAATTTGCATTTGTTGAGCTACATTTTTTGCATCACAAAGGAGGCTAGTGACATGTGCCAACCTCAAACTTACTACTTCCCTCAAGTGTTTGATTTGGTTCTTTACTTTTTATCTTTAATCCTATAGTTTTTGGGAAAGTGAAAAAGGATGGGGGACCAAAAAGTGGCCACCCTACTGTTTTTCCCCATGCAAACCATAATGTGAGCACATTATAGCTCATTTAAAGAACAAAAACAAAATAAATGTTTCTTGTTCTATATTTTATCTTAATCACATGGCTTGAGAACCCTTCCAAGCATGCTCGTGATGTTGCAGACCTAATTTTGTACCTAGTGATTTTCCAAATAATCACCAAAATACTATGGAGATACCAAGGAGGTCAAAGGAGTAAGTATTTTTAATTTTTTAGTGTCAAATTTGTATAAAATTAGGTAGATTGAATTAGTTTATTAATTAAATTTTTTTGATAGATTGAATTATTTTTTTAATTAATTTTTTTTTTAAATTTCTAAGAGTTGATAATTCACCTCCAAGTATTCAAAATTCCAATTCACCTATTCATGAAAACCCTCTTGAATAATAGCCACAACAAACACCTCCTACAATTCCTTGTCATCCTCTAGGAACACAACAAAACCTATTAGGGAAAATTGAGAATAATAGAAAATAACTTGAGTTAATTGTAAGGTTGAAAGATTGTATAAGAACAAACTCCCATAGGACCACCCTTGCTCAATCTCTACAATCCATTGTGTCTCATGTAGAATTTGCAAGTGGGAAAATAAATAGTTTGTCTGACAAGAGGGAACGACAAAAACAATTTTATGTAGATAACTTGTCATCTAAACAAGTTAAAAAAAATTGAAATTTGACTTTTGTGCACTCTTCATTGACCTACAAACCAATCAAATCTTACACAGTGTACACATAAGAGGTTCCATAGCCATTGGTGCCACCACCAAGGTATAAAGAATAATTTTTGGGATAGGTGGTGGATAGTTTTTTAGCAGCCTCCATGCAAGAAATATGAGGCACCACAATAATTTTTGAGGAAAATCTATTGTGAGTTTATCCTCAATCGGATCCAAAATTACTTTGACATATGGGAGTTCCAAGGTAGAGGTGGGGGCTTGACATAGGACATTGGGGACACAACTTGAACCAAAATAGGTATTGATACCACTAGCTAGACTAAAGTATGACCATGTGACTATCCCTTCCATTTTTAAGGAGGGTTTAGATTTGGAGACCTTAGATTCAATTAGCTCACTTACTTTGACCCTTATACAACATATTAGGGATCTAGTAGAGGGTGATGCAGGTGACTCTTCCAAGTGTCGAGTTCCACCTCATATATGTCGATCTTGTGGATCTCTATGTTTTTATGATCTTGAGGATAGTCTGGATGCATGTGCCCACAATTCATTTGTACTAGATCAGATAGTCATGACAAAATATTTGTTGAGTGATACATTTAATTTTGATAGTCAAGTAAATGTTAACTCTAGCAACAGAAAAAGTATCCCTTCTACTTTTTCTTGCTTGTTTGGGCCCTCCTTGCAAACTAAGCTTAGTGACCTACCTTGATTTTGTGTTGTAATGTGTTTGACACATTCACATTAGGTCTTGGGACCTTGTGAACTAATGAACATAAATGATACCTTTCTAAAGTGTTGTGAAGTGTTGTAACACACTTTCACACTTTTCTAGGGTTTTATTAATTAACTAAACCTAATAAACCTCTTTTTAATCAAAATGTACCTTAATCATGCCTTATTTGGAGTGTTGTAAACTGTTGTAACACACTTTCACACTTTTCTACGGTTTTCATTAATAATTAGGCTTATTTATGCTTTAATTGGCCCTATTTTACATCCACAAGCCTCATTTAATGCATCTTTTCAAGGATAATCCCAACACCAATCAATATCCAATCATAATTTAGGTGTTTTCAGAATGAATGGGCCAGATTTAGTGATCTGGGATTCATTCGCTACCTTGGGTGAATGAGTCCCACCTAGGTTTTTTGGGTCTCGAACCTGGTTTCACACCTTTCTAAGCATTTTTCAAAATGTTTCCATAAATTATACCTGATGGGACTCATTCGCCACCTTGGGCGAATGAGTCCTACGTGACCCAAATCAAAATTAATTCAAATTTTTGATGGTATTTTATCCTCCTAGATCTGATGTTGGCTTGTAGTATTGTAATTTCAAGAATTATTGTATAATTAAGTATAAATACAAGTTTCTTTCATTCATTTTCATCCCAATTCATCCCTATAGCGAAGTTAAGTTCACAATAGCATTCAAGTGTTTACAAGAGCATTCAAGAGCATTCTAGGGTAGAATATCAAGCATTTTATAGCAACATTCAAACATTAAGCATCATGTCAAAGATTTCATGCATCATGTTTGTTTTTGAGCTAACAATTGTGATGTAGGGTTTCATGATTCAAGCCAACATTTCATTCAATATCTATCCTATTCAAGAAAGATTCAAGATCTACATTCATTGGAGCCATCTCTTACATGTTTGTAGAACTTCATTGCTAGGTTTTGGTGAGTTGCAACATCATATTTTGTTCATTCATCATTCTCCATTCCTGTTTCATTCTATTTCAACGTTTGATTACCAAAAAGGGGTTTGACCAAGGTAAACCCCTATCCACTAACAAAAAAATAGTTTTCCCTCTCTTTAGTGCATAATTTGTAGGTTTCAATTGAAGAAACATTGAGGAGGAAGCTTGGAATAAGTTGTAAAAGTGCCTAAAGTTGTCAAAGTTGTCACTAAGCATTGGAGAACATTGGAGAGCACCTACAGGTTGATTTACAGATATTCCAATCCAAAAACCTAAAGAAGAAGATTGAGCAAACTGAGAAGAGAAGATTTAGATCCTGAAGTTTTAAAAACCCCTAACTAGATTGATTCACCACTTCTGGTGAATGAGTCCTAGTTTTGGTCAAAATTTAGATTTTTGCATATTTGGATACCCATTTGCCAAATTCTTATACGTGCAGAAAAACCCATATTTTGGACTGATTCGCCCAACTTGGTGAATGAGTTCTAGTCAACATTAAATTAAAAATTTCTAGCATTTCAGAACTCCTTCTAGACATTTTTAGATTCCCAGGTGCATACATTTCATCATACAATTTGTTATTCTATTTTATTCACATTTCTAGGTCATTTTGTAAGTCATTGCATCATATTAGGGTTTAGTGTTACATATTGCATTGCATTTGTCTTTCCAAGTCTTAACTTGGTGGTGAACCCCTCATTAGTTTCCATTCAGCCCCTAGGACAATCCTATTGCAAGATCGCTTTTTCCTTTGCATTCAGATATATAGGGTTATCCCTCAATGAATGAAATTGGAAAGTGGGTGTGCTCTATGTCCTAAACCATATGAAAGCATCTCCTAACCCCATTTTTCATTGTTTCATTTTATTGAACCTAAATTTAGAACATCATAATTCTAATTTGGAGTGCATTATCATCCTGAACCATCAATTTTGGGGGTGTTTATGGACTTCTCTTGCACACTTAGGATCTTTCACCTAAAAGGAGAGAGATGGAACCTTAAATTGAGGTGGTTCACTCAAATAAAGGAATGTAAGATGGAATTATGACTAAATGCAATGACCTAACTACAACTAAGTGATAAAATTAATTGATTATTAATGAAAAACTAATGAAATATGCAATATTTGAAAACACAGTGAGGTTTCCAAAAATGAACTAAAACATGAACAAATGCAAACAAAATTGAAAGAGGTTGAACAGAGTGCACCTAGGAATTGGATGTTAAATCTAGAAGGCTCTGAAAACTAGCAGAAATCATTGTAAATCACCAGTGGGACTCATTCGCCATTGATGGAGAATCGGTTCTGCTACTAACAAAAACACCTGAAACTGCTTTCTGATAGTTGAGAGCTGGATTTTGAAAAACTCAACTTTTTCAGCCCTCAGGTGGGATTCATTTTCCACTGATGGCAAATCAGTCCTCCATAAATCTACAAAATCAAAGGTCAATTTTGTAGCTCTAGATCTGTACATGTCTTCTTGTTGGGTTGGCATAGTCAAATATGTAGAAAACTGACTGTAGTTTGTCTCCAAGCTTGAAATAAGGTTTAGTTGACTTGTTGTCCACTTTTCAACACCTAATTCCTTAAAAAATATGCATACAAAAGTCTACAAACACACATGCAAAAGGGGGAAAATGGTTAAGGGTTAGAGTTAGGGATTTTCCTTGGTCAAATGCCACTTTGGTAATCAAACCCTTAATAAAGAAATGAAATGAAATGAGAAAGGAATGATGAATAATTAACATGAAAATGTCCTAAACTCACCAAAAACCTTGTTGAAAAAGTCTGAAGATATGTCAATGACTGCTCCAAGATGGTTGATGTCTGCTTGATTAAATGATGCTTGAATGTAATTGAATTAATTAGTGAATGAGTGAACTTGATGAATGCTTGAATGAATTAGGTGAAAAATGAGAATAAAAACACTTATTTATACACACTTATGTCCTAATACCTCATCACAGGCTAACATAAGGTCTTTTTGAATAAAAACCCAAAAGAAAATTTGAATTATTTTGAATTTAGAGCCAAGATTACTGACTTTATCTCATGCTATCAATCACTTTATTCCCAAATTGATGTCAAGGTCCCTGACCCTCACCTTCAAAAGATGTTCATAGAAAATTTGCAAAGCAAGATAAAAGATAAGCTTACCAACTTTATCTCATGCTATCAATTACTTTATTCCCAAATTGATGTCAAGGTCCCTGACCCTCACCTTCAAAAGATGTTCAATGAAAATTTGCAAAGCAAGATACAAGATAAACTTACCATGATGAAATCTCCCTCCTTCATGCACTTGTGTACTGCCCTCCATGATTAAATTTGGTTAGTAGTCGAGATACAAAATCCATTTCTAGCCGAACTAAGAATTCTGAGCCCACAAACCAAAATAATTCCCAACCTTTGAAAAAATAGAATAAAGGTTTCCTTCAATTCAATCCCCCTCCACAAAAAAATAAAAATACCAATAACCAAGTATTTGTTGTTAAACTCATGATACCCTTTAGCTATGGGGACCCGAAAAGACAATTCACTCCCTTACCAGATACCCTTCATAACACAATGTCACAACTCCTAGAACAAAAGATTATTACCTTACCTCCCATTAAATAGCTCAACCCTAATAAACCATTTCCCACCAACTTTAGATCAAACACTTATTGCCATTATCACTGACAAAATGGACATGAAACAAAATATTGTAAGCATCTTAAACACCTTGTGCAAGACCTCATTGATTCCAGTCAGCTTTCCATTGGACATGTTAATGATCAAGGAAATAAGTTCATTGGTCCCCCTAACCAAAACTTGCAAATTTTTACCAACCCTATGCCTAATCATAGCATTTCATTTGTCAAATCCAATGAAACTACAAAGAATGATGTGATGAATGTTGATATTGATGATGATAACAATGATACCATTCAACATGATTCTATAGATAATGATCCTATGGATGATATGGTAGGAGTGATAGACGTCATTCCTTGTAAGGTACAAACTAAAAAGCCTCTTGAGATTGCTTTCTCCTCACAAGATATACTTAACACATGCCCCTGATGGTCCTCTTTACATAGCCAACCGAATCTATGATAAGCCCACTAATGGGATATTAATAGATCTTGTATGTGGAGAGAATGTGATCACCGAGGAATTCTTATTTCTGCATGAACTCTATCAAGATATATATGATAAACCAAAAACATTGATCAAGACACACAATGGTTTTTCTTTCCCTACGATGGGATCGATCACTCTTCCTTTACAAATAGGACCACAAGCATTAGATATTTCATTCTCCATCATCCCTTAGTCAAACCCATTTCATGTGAAGCTAGGCTATCAATGGCTTGGCTCCATGAATGTAGTCCATTTAGTCATACATAAATGCTTAAAGTTTCCTTTGAAAATGAAATCTTCACCATCCACCATAGTGGCTTTAACCCTTTTCCCTCCCATGGAAATTTTTCCTTAGATTTATTTTAGCCCAAGCCTATAGAACTCATAGAACTATGAGAAGAATTATTTTTCTTGTCCTATCAAAAGTTCAAGGAAAAGAAAATAGCAGAATTATCCCTTTGAAACATGCCTCAGCCTACTATTGAACCTACCATCCTTGATGAAACCATGATTGAACCTAAAGAAATTTTGGACAGCCAAGACCAACCTAAGATAGAAACTTCATCTATTTCCTACAAAAGACCAAGACACAATGAAAATAATCTCGTCACACCTCCTAGATTAAATGAGTTTACAAAGTTAAAGAGAAAGTGGTCAAACAACCTCCTACGGTTCTTTCGGTTACTCCCCTTAGGGAAGAAAAGAAACCTATGGTTGATCAACCTGCTCCTACACAAACACTACTTGAAAACCAAACTAAAAGAAATAGAGGTGCTAGAGAGCATAGGCATAGATGTCGTGCCCTTGCTCACAGGTTACATGAATACTTAAAAAAAGAAAATCAAAATCAAAACTTGACCGAAGCAATGCATGACAATCCTTGCCCTTTTCCAAAACAAAAAGATCCTATAATGCAACCACAACAAGAGTTGAACCCTTCCTTAGACATTATCATTTGACCTCATGTTGTGATTAACTTAGATGATGATGATCAAGTTTCCAAAATTGACAAATAGGTGCATAATGAATTGAACACATTATTTTCCTCTTCTATGAGCTTAAACAACAATTCTCCTAAGAAGAGTGTTGAACCTAGTGATGGCCCTAGTTTGGCACTTGCTATTGTCCCTTTGGCTAGTTTTCCACCTTCGGTATACAATGAACATGATTGGGAGGCAAACAACCTAATTTAGGTTGACTCTCATGCACCTTCCTAGTCTTTTGCATTAGTTCTTTTTCTTTTTCTTTTGTGTGATTGCATGTGCGTACTATGATCCCTCATGATGTTTTTTTGATCTCTCTCTCTCTCTCTCTCTTTGTGACAAATTCCTCTATTTGTACCTTCATTCTTCTCTATGTTGTACATCTTTTCACTTTTCTTTTACTTTTCTTTATCTCTTTTCATTTTTCTTGTGTTTCCCTTTTGGGGATGATGCAAGGTGTCGAGACATTCATGTCTCTTCCATGTTGACTCAAAATATTTTCCTTTAATTTTCTTTATTTCTTTTCTTTGGCTTGTGTTTTCCTTTTGGGGATGATGCAAGGCATCGAGACATACATGTCTCTTCCATGTTGACCCAAAATCTTTTCCTTTACTTTTCTTTATTCATTTTCTTTGTCTTGTGTTTTCCTTTTTGGGATGAGGCAAGGCACCGAGACATTCATGTCTCTTCCATGTTGACCTAAAAGGATTTTTCTTTGTTTTCACTCTCTTTGTGTCATTCTTCCAGTTCTATGTGTATTTGGGGAATGATGACATTTTTGAGCTCTCTAAAATCATTGTAGCACAAACATACCGACCCCAAATCCATAGATCCCTTATTTGTTTGGAGTTTCATTTTTGGGGACAACCCCTCTCTTTTCTTTGCATAACATAGCTTTACTTGGAAACATATGACTTCGCATAGGGATTTCTAAGTAAGCTCTCATTTCCTCTTTATTGTTGGCATTTATCACTTGCTATTTTAAAGTAATTTCTCATAGTATAGTTTTTAGCAATTTCTTTAAAGAAGGGGCATACATTGGCATTATTCTTTTGCATTTTTCTTTTTCATGGTGCAGTCTTGGGTGATCCCACATAAGTGGTTAACACTTTTTGTAGGAAGGAAATTTTTATTTTTAGTGTTTGCACAAAATGAAGGGGTTTAATTGAACCTAATGGTTCGCTCGAACCATTTAATGGGTTGGAATGAATAGCTGGGTTCAAGCGAACCCAATGTTCATTCAAACCCCTTGCATTAATGAGTTTAAATATTAAAATAAGGGGGTTCAATTGGAAGGGAGTTCGATCGAACCCCTAAATTAGGGATTTTAAAAGAAAATGACTGTCAGTCATTTTCACATGAGCAAACAGTGCGGAAAACAGTGAGTGCATGTGAACGGGTGAATTGATGAGCGAACAGGCCATCTTCTTAGCCTCCATAGTATATCACCCTCCAAGGTGTCCTCCAAGGTTCGTTACATGCTTCCCATTTTCATACATCCATGTTGTGAATTGCATTTGGTTGAACATGCAAAAACTATGATATATACCCTAAATACAGAGAAATCAATCCATGAGGCCAAATTTTGTGTAAAGTTTTAAACATTCAAAAAAATTGATACAATAATTTTTTTATAGTTTCAAACATTAAAACAAAATGATATATACCATGTTCCAAAGCTGTGGTTTTGGCCCAAGTAGGGCAAAGGTTGTGGAATTTGGCTTTACAATGTCAATTGCATTTGCTTGAAAGTTTCTAAAGCCTTTTCAACAAACCCATTCACATTAACATAATTTGGATTTACAGCTGCCAATTGCACATTTGATCTATAATTTAAATGCTTTGATGGATGTCCATACCCTGTTCCAAAACCCCCATTTTTGTGCAGGCAGTGAGAATGGTAACAAATATAAAACATATAATCTATTTTCAACACCTCTTCCTTAAACTTGAACACCTCCATATCCATGAAACATGTGTAAGATTTATATAAAACACATAATCTATAATCTATCCTTTAAATGCTTTGATGGATGTCCATACCCTGTTCCAAAGCTCCCATTCGGCACAGGCTTTGAGGATGCAAGCAAAGGTTGTAGAATCTGTCTTTACATCTACCAACTTGTCTTTACACTTACCAACTGTATTTTGCTTTAAAATTTCTAAAATATTTGAACAACAAATCCATTTTGTGAATATCCTGCATAGGGCATTCCATGAGAACTCATTTCTTAGAGGCATTCTGTCAAACAGTTCAAACATTGAGATTGAAGTTTTTTTTATATAAAACCTTTAATTTATAATATATAATATTATCATCTATAAATTTCATAATACATTGAGATTGAAGTTGTTTTTGATATAAAACCTTTAATTTATGGGAAATTTACATCCTCTACATGAATTCCTTTCTTACTTTTCCAAAAATATTTCTATCCATTCACCTAGTCTGGAGGGTAGAGAATTTAAATAATGTCTCTTCAATTACATCATTTTGTAATTTGGTGGCCAAAAATAATTTTGAAAAACTAAAATTATATCTATAAATAAAGATAAATTTATGAGATTTAGATTGTATAATAAAGCTTTCACTTCTCTAAATTTATTGTCTCTATATATAAAAAGTTGAACAACTAAAGCATACTTAATTTAAGATTATCCTAACTCTACAAGTTTTTTTTCCCATATCTTCAACTTGACCATTTCATTATCTTTAATAATAGGACCTTTTTCTTCAAGTTCTTCCCACCAATGCTTAAGTTTTTTAGAACAATCTTACTACATAATGAACTTTTGTGAATTTATCTAGGTTGGCCTAGATTCAAATAAGTTTTTCAAATGATCATACCACATGTATAGTTAGCATCATAGGTATCTACTATTTTTTCAATGGTTAGGATGAAACCATTTCTTGAATTAGGTCTCATTTGTTCTAGATGGATATTTTCAAGGGATTCTTTCATTGTCTCATCAAATCCATCATCTACTATCCTAACATGAATTTCCCAATCTTCTATGTCAAGTTCATTTTCACTTAACTCTATATGTTCATGGTTATTGGTTATTGATAATAGGTATCATTGTTTAAGGATTTTGAATGGTTAGTGGTTTTGGAGTCTTAATTTTAAATAAATATTAATTAGATTTAGTATCATATTTAGAAGTTTTTTCTTATTATATATTTTTTTAAATATATAAAATGTATGGTTGGATTAGTGAGATGTTTATAACAAGTATACAATATGAAGTTAAGTTATTCTAGATTGATTCTTAATAAATTATGAATAATGATTAAATTTATAGTTTTATATAATCTATAGGTATAAATAGTTTGATGCTAGAAACTTAATATATACATATAAAAATATGATAAATGTGTGATTATTTTGCTTTCCAATCTATAAATTTTTGATGTGCTTGGCTATATAATTGAGATGATTCTATATATTGAGATGATTCACTCATAACAATGATAAAATTTTAGTAGCAAAGAAATATTTATGAGACATTGCTACCATTCTACATAACTCATGGAAATAAGAATATTATTTTATTTTAACTAAATATTGTGTGTACTCTATCTTGAATTATATACTTATAAAAAAATAAAATCATCCTCTATAACATAGAATAGATAGGTTAATTAATGAAATAATTTATATGTTTTTATATTAAGAAAAATTTATAGATATGGAACTCATATGAGAAATTGACTAAGACAACTCTGTGTGAGAATTAAAAGATGAGAATAATATATACCTTCTTTCAAGAATTAACATTAGATTAATGCTTAGCTCATATTGTATAATCACACTAGAAACCAACAATGGAAGATTGAGAGTCTCAACTAAGAATTCCACCTTATAAATCACATTCATACTAGAAGCCAACAACTAAAGACCAAATTTCATATTTAATAGAGTTCATGTGTTATAAAATTCATGAAATTAAATATTTGGAATAAGTGTGTAGACCATTTGTAACTAAATTCAAGTGTCAAATTAATGGGAAAAGATAAATATTAAGAACTAAAAGAATGATCCAAACCATAAAGGAAAATAAAATATTAACTTAAAACCTCAATGTCAACACAAGAGTTGAGATAAAATTAGACAAAATTTTAGTAGGAGGAATGATCAAAAAATTTGAAGATACCCATGGTAGATGAGACCAAACAAAGAAATCACATTTTCTTCATCTATGATACCTAATATTCCATACAAATGATCTTATTCTAGGTGAAATATGGGTTTTCAATATAATGTGACAAGAATATCACCTTAGTAGTTTTTGACATCTTTATTCTTGTTGCAAGTCACAAATTCACAAAATCAAAAAATTTCTCAAAAAATTGATAATTTAGGTAATTGATAGTTGATTTGAGATGTGACCTCATTATATTCACTAAAACTTAAATTATGTGATCAATTGAATCATTCAATTAGGTGAAAGTGAAGGGTAAATTAATGTTTATAATTCAATTTTCAATTTTTAACAGTTTAGTATTTTGATTAATCACTAATTCAATTTAAATTGTTGGAAGATTTGAGGCAAAAGAAAAAATATGTACAAAGATTAAATCTTCATTTTCTCCTATTCTTTCATTATTTCTTTCTTTTTTTACTAGGGTTAAATCTCCATCTAGGTTTGTTGTGTACTTATAAGAAACCTTTATTCCTTAGTATCATGTTCTTGTACATTGTATGGTAACTTTCATGATAAATATTATGTGCATGTCCCTTCCTCCTATCAAATTTTCTTTATGAATATGAGGAAGTTTATTTCTAATTTTTTGGTTTCCTCCTTATCAAAATATTGCTTCAATAATTTAGAAATTATATTTACAAGCTTGTCATCTCTCTTATTTTCTTTTCTTATTTGCACCTTAACTTATTCTCTATGATCTATCTTTGTTTATTTGATAATTCTTTTACTACTTGTGCCTAAGACTTGGCTTGTCAATTTGATCTTCTATCTAATTATATTTGTCCTCCATGTTTCAATTGTAGGATAGATCTCTTTTATTTATAGTGAATATCTTCCTTCTAGAATATTTAATTTAATTTCCTCTACTATTTTAAGTGTTCAAGATCTTATTTATCATGATCAACTCATGGAGCCCATTTTCCACAATGTTTTGCAAGTTATTTACTTTCTCATTAATTATTTTAATATCTTAATAGTTTCTAGTTGGATTTTTTAATTTCATTCATCTTTTATTCCTCATGTTATCCCTTTGATTTTATAGCTTCAAGCCTCTTTTTTATAACCATTAGTTCATTTATACATAGTCTTGGTGGCCAAAATAGTGGTGTTGACATGGGGCTATAAAGTTCATGTTATCCCTATATATGTGTAAATTTTTCATTACTTCATCAAGAGCCAAACCAATAATTGTGATGTCTACATTTTCTTCTTGAAAAATCTTATTCAAATTATTTAGTTCCCCTAAAACATCAACAAGCATCTACAAAATTCTATTTTTCCACAAAGTTAAGATCATTGGCATAAGCTTCACAAGCCTTATTATGACTTATCCTCTAAATAACCATCTAGTTGTGTAGATCTACACAATATTTAAAACATAAATTTACATAATTCTAATTAAATCATTAAGATCATTATTTATTTTTGGTAAAATTTGGACCTATGAATGCACTTTATTTGCTACTTTTTCAACAAATAACAACTCAAGTATCATTTTAAAAAAGAACCTAATATTGATGGTGACTCATAATGAGCTATGCAGTGTATTGAAATGAGATTTAATTTTTCTATTTCAAAAGAGAAACAAATACATTTTCATGTCCAACCATTGTAGAAGCGCCATCTATTAAGACAACTATTAGTACATTTAATGGAATTATTCTATCATTTATCCATTGATTAATAATATCATATATAGTTTTTTCTTTTCCATCTGATACATTCATGATCTTCGTAAACATAGAAATAGGTGCCTTATGACCCTATAAAGTTAAATGTGTTGCATAAATCATAAGGTGTTTCTTTAAACTTTGATCAATGCTTTCATCAACCATTAGTGAGAAAAAAGGACTTTTCAACATTACTTATATCTAAATTTGTTCAAAGTATTTTGATATATAGAAAAGAAAATCATTTGGACTCTTTCAATTTGTGTATGTAGAGTAATCTTGATACTTTTACATATTAGAATTTTTTGCATCCATAAGAAATTTACATATTTTCTCATACCTAGTTAAAGATAAACTCTCATGACAAATAAAATAAGTTGTTTTCATTGTAGTGATTACTCTTTCGATAATAGCATCTTCAACTTCTAAAATATGATATGGAATAGATTTTTTCTTTCTATTCAATGCATTAACCAATCTTGTTTGAGCATCTTTATGCATCACAATTAAACTTTCACTTGGTTTCTTATGGAGGAATCCATCTAATATGATCTCTAGAAGGGTGATATTTGAACCTAAGAATTATAAATTGATAAATATATTAAATTAAATAAGTAAAATGTTTAGAAAATTAAATAAAATAGTGAAAATGTTTTGATTATGAAAAACTATGATAGATGTTGAATGTTTTTTTGTTAATGGTATGAAAATATTATTGATGATTAGATGAATTATTTGAACTACTAAGTGCTCTATTTTTCATCCCAAGTAGCATTCAAATTACTAGTGATATTAACTTGCATATACAAATCTAATCGAAGATGCATATTTTACATGTGTGCAAGGTCTATAGGTTCAATATATATGTATCATGTGCACACTTTTAAATTTAAATTTTAGAACTATTTTAGATTATGTTTTGTGTGCAATCTAGTAATTTGAATGTTTTGATTATTAAAAACTATGATAGATGTTGATTGTTTTTTTGTTAATGGTATGAAAATATTATTGATGATTAGATGAATTATTTGAACTAGTGAATACTCTATTTGTCATCCCAAGTAGCATTCAAATTACTAGTGATATTATCTTGCGTATACAAATCTAATTTAAGATGCATATTTTATATGTTTGCAACCTATAGGTTCTATATATATATATATATATCATGTGCACACTTGTAAATTTATTTAGAACTGTTTTAGATTTCTATTCCCTAGATCTAGATATATTATTTACCAAGGTCTCATTGCTCCTATAGGTGTAGATACATATATAACATGGAAAATGCAGATGTTCCACCTCTAGAAACTTTGTTTGCAAATACTACTAATGATATTAAGAGATTGAGAGACTCATTAGTAGATGGTGCAAACATAGGGATATATTCAGACGTTTGCATGTCAATATTATAGAGCCTAGAAAAACTAAGAGATAAACTTGGACAAACTACTGCATTCCTCTGATATCTTAGCTACTATTCTTTCATGCATGCAAAAAGAAGTACATGGTGAGGTTTCCTTTAAACAAATACATGATGTTGTGACCAAATAAATGATAAAAAACACTTGTTTTCCATTCTATCAAAATCATCGTAAGGTGAGGGGATACCAGGTCACCAAATGTGTGGATCGTGTTATGGCCCCATTGATCTACCTGCAATTTCTCGCAACACATGGTCAATATCCAAACAATGACCAGATTCCATTATATTTTGTTCATAAGTTGTATGATGAGGTCCATTTAGGCCTCAAAGTCAACTACCTAAACTTTCCAGCATATGCTAGTCAGGGGCGTGGAAGGATTGCCGATAGGCCCACCTATCGCCAAGCAAATAGATCAGCCCTAGTGTTTAGGGTATTGGTTGGTGAGAGGTCTCCTGCTCTCACCCAAGCTCTGGCCCCCTTAGCAGATGAGGTCATCATTACTTCCCAAAAGGAAGCAATTGACACTATAGCTGACATTGCAGCTGCCACCACTAGGATATCTACTAATCATGTAGGTTAGTATTTGATGTCTAGATGTTCACGATCCACACCATTTCCATCATAGTGGACCAGCATGGATCCTTTTATAGCAATGGGCATCCCTACTACACACAGCTTGACATAATTTTAGGAGATATGGCACACAGAGTCTTATTTGGCTGAGGACCTCTTGGAGGCATATGCCTTCATTGCACTAGACTATGGGATCAATATACAGCAGGTTAGAGATCATTTGGCACATGGATTTCATTCACATCTAGGATCCCATCACTCTTAGTCCAGCACTAGTGCACATCGGGATCCACCTACAGATTGAATTTCGTTGTTGCACGGTCTATGGGTTTTACTGAGATGTTGATTAGTCTCAGTTCATCATTGTCAATGCCATCTCACCTACATAGTCCTCTTTGCTCATCATTTATGGAACAACATGGGACAGATCAAATGGATGTAGATGTTGACTCTTCGCTTGACCGTTTGGTTGATATGGTGGAGACGACTGTTGTAGAGGACTTAGGTCATCCAATATCAGATGATGTGCATGTATATGTGCATGTGCATGTTTCAATTCTTTTTTTAATTATTTTTAAATTTTAGTTTTAATTAGATATTCATGTACTGATATATATGTATATATATTGTAGGTGGACATACCTCATGTCACTCCTAGCCTTGGTCCAGATCGTGTACATTGACGTGACTCTGTGGATGATTCTACTGCTAGTGGACATGTGAGTTTTAAATTTTTATATATACACATGTATATGTACATGCTTATGTATGCATAGATCTAGATAGATATTTAAAAATACAAGTACATTCTTAAAAAAAAATTCATAAATTTATTTAATATATTATATGTATCTAACACATTGTGTACACAATTTTATCTACAAGACTCGACATATCCATCGAAGCAGGGTTCTCATTCAGATGGTCACTCAACTAGGAGTCGACATTCATATTAGGCCCTGTACTAGATTTATGATCTTTACTACATGTATTGTCTTATATGATTATCTCTAGTATTTGAAATTTGATGATCTCTAACTTACATTTGCTTATATGATATACATACATTTTCTTATTTGATGATCTCTAATTTACATTTTCTTATATGATATACATTTGATCTCTAACATACATTTGCTTATTTGATGACTTCTTTGCTTATAACATGTTTATGTTTATACATTGAATCTATTTACATATATGTATGTTTTTTCTTATGTTTAAATGTTTATATGACATACATACATTTGCTTATATGATATACATTTGATCTCTAAGATACATTTGCTTATTTAATGACCTCTTTGCTTATAACATGTTATGTTTATACACTAAATCTATTTACATGTATGTATGTGTTTGCTTATGTTTACATGTTTATATGATATACATACATTTGCTTATTTGATGATCTCTAACTTACATTTGCTTATATGATATACATTTGATCTTAGTAGAATTTTAGGAGAAGACTATTTCATTTTAGCCAAAAATCAATAACGCACATTGAAATAAGTTTTGTTGACATTGAACCCACAAACAAAAACCATCAAAATGGTCCCAAATGTTATTATAGAATCCCCTAGAGTTGTGAAACTTTATGTTAGTTCATTTTATCACAACATGCCATTTGATCCTATATTCCCAAAGATAAGGAAATGAATGCCACTTTATAATTAAGTTCATTCGTGTTGATCACAATAAATATGTTGTACACACACCCCTTGAATTTTATAGTAAGTAGTAAAAAATTATAAAATAAATGACTCCCAAGCAATTAAACTAGTGATACTTTATAAATGAGTGTATTTACAAGCTTATTTATTAATGCACATGTTCTTCTAGTTTTAAAATTTGATAAAAATGATGAAATTAAAATCTTGATACAAAATAAGAACAAATAAAGTGCATCACTTTGTGGTACACAAAACTCCTATTTTTAAAACTGACTTAAGCAACATGAACCATTGAGGAGTTGAGAACAAAATATAATTATAAAGAAGAGGTAGGAACATTCCTTTTATAATTATATCATCCTTCAAACACTTTCCCTCTAAGTTATAAATTTTTATGTTAAATTATTTCATAAATAATCTCTTAATCTACACCATTATTTAACATGATCGTGCTTTCCTACAACTGGATATAAAATTATAGATTTTTAAAGAAATTCAATGCATAATTTTCTAGTTTCAACTTAGGATAGGAAAATTTTATTCTTTGAAACATTAAGAAAATTCAATTCAAATTATACCTCTATGTGCTCAAATCATTGTTCTACCCTCTCTACATCTCCTACAAATGAAAATATCTCAACTATTGATTTAGAACCATCAAGGTGTGTTTGGTTAACTAGAATGACCATGGAAATTTTCCTCTACTATATATTGGGTTGTTCCCTTACTCTACAATGAGCATAACTTATCTAAGAGACACTTTATTAATCACTATGTTATCTCATTGGTTGAGATAATCTTGCACCTTTGGTATCAAGCTTGAGGAATATTATCTTTTTGACAAGGAACAAAATTCTAAAATTACTCTATGTTGCATACCTATACATTAAATAACAACAAACTCCACAATGAAATAACTTGTTTGATTACCACTTGATTCATTTAAACTAGGATAGTTATTCCATACACTAGAATGCATTTTAATTTTAATTTTTTTCCCATATGCATATAAATACAAGCTTATTTTTCATTATTCCATATCAAATTGCAAGATTAATTCACATTTATATCACTTGGAGCACAGATTTTGGAGAAGAGATTTTTGCACATTTATCAAGGAGGCAAATATTGGAGAAGACAACTTTTCATTTTTATCAATCAAGGAAAATTTTGGAGGAGAATTTAACTAAGTTGGTAGAGGATTTTTTTTGAGTCATCTTTAACTTGAAGAAGAAAATGGGACAACAAAGAAAAAGAAAAAATACGTCTCAATGAAAATTTTCAAAAGAAGAAGAACAAAAGAGGTGTGAACAAAACTTGGAAAATTATCATAGAAAGAAACAAGGTACATGCTTGTTTCTTCTCTCTCTCTCTCTCTCTCAAGTGTGTGTTTAGGACTTTTATTAACACCTCAATTTTTTTTCCTTATAAATATATTTCCAATTATGAAAACCATGTTAGATTTAACTTGGAAACTTTAATACTAAAAAATAGTCATCTTGCATAGACATTACCTAAATTCCTTATCATCTATTTCGAAGTGCTTTTGTTCCATGGAATTCTTAAGTTCAAGAATCTTTGATTTTATTTGTTTCAACTCCACTTAAATAGCTCATAGTCTCACTTTCTTTGCTTGCATGTAAATTCAAACAACATGTTCTCAAGCTAAAGACGAGCCAAATCTAGATATTGGATCAAATGAATCTACTAAAAAACACATGGACCTTGAAGATAGGGAGGAGACCCAAGTTCAAACAATGCTTGTTGGAGAGGGGTCAGGATCACTTCCTTCTATTGGTATGGATGAGCATATAAAACTAGCGGGAGCTTGTCTCACTTATAGCATCATGTCTTATCACTTTATTTTCTTGCATACATAAACTTCACTTATATAGAATAATCTCTCACTTTCTTTGCAAAATATTTTGTGACATGTAGAAAAGGCTCAACAAGCAAGAAGTTCTCATGTTGAATTCAATCCAAATCTAGTTCACAAATGAATCTGTTGAAGAACACATGGACCTTGAAGATAGGGAGGAGGCCCAAGTTGAAACAATGCATGTTGGAGAGGGGTCAGGATCACTTCCTTCTACTGGTATGGATGAGCATATAAAACTAGTTGAAAAGGTGAGAAAACAAATTTCTTATTGAAATTTAGATCATTTACTTGAAATGAATATGGAGAAACTAAAATGTTATGCCGCCCAACTTGCAAATAAGAGAAAGAGTTCAATGACTAAATTTGTAAATGGAATAATCAATGATCATTTCAATCATATTGAAACACTTAAAAAACCTCAATTGTTATCACGTTTACTTCTTCATAATGAGCTGAAAGAGTCATTACAATTGTTGGGTGTACATTCGGCATCAAATAAGAAGAAACACATGGCATTACAAAAGGATACTGTTCAAAATGTTAAAAAGGTTTTAGATTCCATTGGGAAAGGATCTCGATCAGTGGATAAGGCCACTACAAGAAGAGTGATGTTGACATCTATTATAAATCAAGATATAGCAAGAAAAAGAAAAATGTCTACACTTTTGGCTGAAATTGGTTATAGTAGAACCACATTAATAAAATATGAGAAAAAGAGAAAGCTTTGGGATGAGAGTTCATAAGGAAATTGACAAATTATGTGTAGAGCTCCCCATTCTGACAGGATTGAAGATGTTGTTAAGAACTTGATCTCAAGTTTTTAGCATGATCAGACTAGTCCATCATCAAATACTAGAGATGTTATGAGACATAGGATTGGGCCTGGTATTTATCAAAATCATATTAAACATTGGCTAGACATAACACAACTTGAGATGTATATGAAATTTTTTAATATATATCCTCATATAAAGATTGAGAAAATAATGTTTGAAAGGTTAAAGCCATATTATCTGAAGATAAACAAGTTTTTTGAAACTTGTTGTTGTTGTTATCATATTGAATTTGATTTCGACTATCAGGTGTTTCAAAAGATAAGAGAAGAAAGTTGTGGTTTTCAAAATGTACCTCCCAAATAGGTCAGTTTGTTCATAAAGGCTATGTTATGTGATCATGAAAATGGACCTCAAATAAACTACATAAAAGGAATTTGTGAAACATGTGGAAGTTTGTCTAAATTTCCTTCAAGAAATGAAGATACTGACCTAACAAAGACAATAAATTGCAAGAGGTATTGTTTTTAGAGAGTTTATTTGTTTCAATTTGATTAGACTGTTATTTAAATTCTCTAATGTAATGTTTCAGTGATTGTGTGGTTTGTTACTTATTCAAATATTTTACTCACACATGTACAAGTATGTAAAGTTTCAAACAAATTTTGGGAAAGAATCCAAAAGGTTAAACTATGTAGAAGAGGAGATTCCTATTGGAAAATTTATGGAATATTTTCAAAAATTGATACAACCATACATACAACATTCCTTTTTTGCTAAGTGGCAAGCACAACAATTCCAAACATTGAGAGATACTTTCCCACTTGGAACAATTCTATCAGTATTGACTTTGTTGAAAATTACTCTTTTGTACATCAAAAAGAGATTCAATCAAAATATTACTTTTCAAAGCATATCACTATTATGGTGCATGTGTGCTATCGACATGCACAATCAAAATTGGATGGTGTTGAGAGTACAGATGAAGAACGATCCATTAAGAAAGAATATCACTTTTATATTAGTGATGATAAATAGCATGACACGCTTTTTGTACAGCATTGCTTTACAAATTTTTTTGAGAATTTGAGAAGCAAGGGTGTAAATTTTGAAAAGGATTTTGTATGGTTAGATGGATGTGCAACACAATTCAAATCTTCATGGCCATTCTATGCACTTTCTAGATATCATAAAATCTGCAAAATACCACATGTTTGGAGATTTTTTGAGAGTGGGCATGGAAAGGGTGAGCATGATAGAGCAGGAGCTTGCATCAAACGAGCTTTAAGAAAGAATCAAATGATTTATTCAAAAGATCATATAGACAATGCACATGATTTTGTTGAATGGTGTAAGAAACACTTTGCATCAAATGTGGTTGGCACATCTTCGAGAAAAAACTGACACATTCCACATAGAGTGTTTTGGGAGATATTGAGTATGTATAAATTACATTTTCAAAAATTTGAATTTATTTAAGTTTAATATTTATAGATATGTGTGTGTGTGTGTATATGTATATATATATATGTATGTATGTATGTATATGTATGTATGTATGTTTGTTCACATACTTGTTTGTTGTTGTACATGTATCTAGGTGTGGACAGAAGATCAATGCATGGATGCAAGAGGGTAGACAAAACAAGATCTTTGCATTGTGAACATATGAGTTCAGATAGTCGCCATGGATGGACATTATACACAAGGGATTACTCTTGTTTTTGCATTGAGTGCATTGTGGGAAACTCTGATCATGCATGAAATAACTAAGAACTTGGATATGTTTGTAAATGTGATATGGTGCCACTAGTTGTTTCAGAAACATACGATGAAAATGAGGAAGAAAGATTTGAAGACATTCCTTTGATTTCAATTTATTATGACCATATTTCAGGATTGGTTAGAAAAGGTACATGTGTAAGTTTTCAATAATTTAAATATTATATATATAGTTAATGATCTTTAAAGTCTAGAGACATTTCTAATTTTTTTAGAAATTATTTGTGTAAATTTGGTGTACAGGAGATGTTTTTGCAGTCATAGCAGAGCCTAGAAACATAGAAGATATTAGCTATTATTTATTGTGTTGCACAGAAGAGAGGAATAAGCTAACACAACTTGAAACAAGTGATGGAATGTTATTTCCCACAAGTGAGTTTGAATTTAAAATTATATATGCATTGTGTTCACATGTACACATTACATTATAAACATTAAATATATATTGTACAAACCTTGAGCATGAAAATGTTGTACACGTTCACATGTCTTACCTCAGGTTCATGTTTACCATGTAGGTTCTCTTGTAGTGCAAGGGATATATCTAAAAAAAGTCAAAGTTGTTCAAAATGGGATTCATTTTATTGACTATCAACCTGATAACAAGGTATATAAATATAGTCTCTTAATAATTGCTACCACCCTACATCTTCATGCAGTTCCACATGCATGTGGCTGAAAAAAATGGAGACTAGATAGTGATAATCATCGAAAAAAATTACATGTTATTGAAGAGCGGGCTGAACCAGAATGTTTGAGTTAGATTATATCCATGATTTTAAGGTTCACTTGTAGCATGTTCAAGTGAGAACTTATAGTAACTTGTACATAGTTGTAAATCATTTTGCATAAATTCCAATTATATGTACATATTTGTTCCATGGAATTCTTAAGTTCAAGAATCTTTGATTTCATTTGAAAGTTCAAAGTTACACTTATAGCATCATCTCTCACTTTTTTTTCTTGCATGTAAACCCATATATATGCTTTCAATACTTATTTGAAACCTAGTGAATTTTTTAAAAATCATTTTGCCTAAATTACAATTATATACAAATTATATTTGTTCCATGGAATTCTTAAGTTCAAAAATCTTATATACAATTATATACAACTTATATTTGTTCCATGGAATTGTTCCATGGGAAATTATGCGTTTTAAAATTAAGTATTATCTAATTATAAAAAAAATTCACACAAATTTAAAACAT